>CAXIVR010000009.1:21303656-21475561 GCA_964035755.1 Teleogryllus oceanicus | reverse complement strand
CCAGCCCTCCCCGACACACAATCCCTTCCCTGCCAAGTCCGACCCCGCCAGCGTAATTCACATAGCTACCACACAAATCGAGACGGGCACAACGCCAACCAATCACGCGTTTCTCACTGGTCGCTCTTAGACTTAGAGCGATGCTTATTAATATCTTGTCCACGAGGCAGAATTATTCATTAATTCAGTGTTCACCTTCTCAGTTGTAGAGATGGAGGATCTTTTTATCTGCCCGATGGGCTTATACCATTCCACCGGAAGATGTTTGGGAAGACTCTACTCCTTCGATGTTTGACACAAAGACTGTGAAATTCTTAGTGGTACGCTGGAATTTGTACGGGACATTTAGAGCAAATATAAAGACAGTAAGTGACTTCAAAATGTGGTTGAAGAAATTCTAGAGGACATTTAATACCAACTTGAGTTTTGGCACATCGAACAAGTGTAATAATAATTCTCATTTCATACTGTAACTGAATTACTTGTGCTATCACGCCAGCAAATATAAGGTTGTAAGTAGACGTACGTACAAGTAATATTCCGTACAGATATTTTTGGGATATTTTAGTTTTCGAGAAATTTAATAATCTTTGATATATTTTTTAATTTAAAAAAATTTAAATGCTGAATAATATTTTATGAACGTGGCCTTCGCGGCGCCGAGACAATTGCAGGGAGAGGAGAGATTGTGAGGGATGGCAGTGAGGAATAGATGCGTCATACAATCCATAGTCTTGACATGAAGGGCACAGGAACAAACGACAATATTAACGATCAGAAGTGGGAAAGGTGTTTTAGTATAAATGTTACAAACCTCTAGGGCATGACGAAGGATCCATTTTTGCCAATGAAAATGAAGTGGAGAATTTCGTATTACGGAGTTGCATACGTGACATTCTCTCGGGATTTTTAGGCAATTTCATAAGCATAGAGGCAGGTCTGATTTCGTATGCATTCAGGGAAAATTTATGTACCTTCCGCATTGGTACATACGGGGTTGCGTACAAATCAGGATCAAATGCGCCATGTATAAATGCATGAAACTCCGTTATATGCAATTTACCACTATTCTATATTCATTGTACAAATGTAATAAATACGTACTGTAAATGTTAGTTGGCAAAATGGAGTACAATGCACTTCACGATGATTTACATCACAAATGAACGTGAACAGTTTCGTAAACAGTATGTAACCTAGTTATTTTTAACTAAACCTTTAACATTTTAAAATTAAAAATCTTGTCTTTCTTGTTTAGCTCGGAAATGTAGTAGTATGTATTTATTGCGCTATGGTGATCTGTATTTACAGTGCTGTCACCTCGAAATAAGTAGTTATAAGGAAAAGCAATGTGCCGTAGATTCATATGAAAAATCATTAAAAATTATTAAATAAGTGCACATTTAAAAGCATTCCGTGTGCTACCAGTAAAAAACAACTGCAAAACTTCAGCAACGTTGTGAGTAAAAAAAAATAACACACAAACACGGTAGAGATACTATTTTCTAAATAAGGTTCGTCAGCAATATGAACATTAAATTTGAACATACATAGGTTCGTCAGCAATACTGAACATTAAATTTGAACATACATATAGAACAATTATTTGTGTTGTTTATGGACTCGTGTGATTATGGAATGGGACTAATTGTTTATGAACAGTAGTGCTAGTAACCACAAACCGGAGAGATATTAGAAAGATGTCGCCTTTCGTGAAGGACAGAATGAAGGTAGTGATAAACGTATATTACATATTTTCAGAGTTCTAGTATTGTGGAGCAATGTCTGCCTACAAGGAAGAAGAATATGAAACTTGACGAGAGAGGTTTCAAGATTCTAAAGAATTGTCTGAAAATTTGTTTGCGTGTCCCATCTGTGATGGAGAGCCTGAGAGAAGGGTCGCATTTTTCTCGTGAAAATGGTTCAGTCATAAAGAACGAAAATAGTTTATAAGTTTGCTTCTTCAGACGAAAATTTTCCAACGCTGATGTTGCAAAGAAGTTCTGTGTTTCGCAAATATACGGAACGTTTAATGTTATGAAGATAAGTGTGTTGTGTTTTTATATCGTCTCACAGAACAACCATGCAGAAGCTAGATTTCGCTTTTTAAGAACCTAATAGCCTCAAAATTAAAAGTTTAAGTTCAATTTGCGCATTTTCAATTTATTACCAATGTTTTGGAAGAGCATTTTGTGAAAATAATATTGGATGTAGCATTTGGGTGCTGGAAAATAAATTCAAATGCATGATATTCCAACGGCAAGTTAAAAAAGTTCAGATGTTGCTTCAAATTTCACTTATTACTTAGGTTTGAGAAACCCATTTTCTTGTTCAACCTCTGATTGCGGATACTTTATACCCTGCTTCTACATATATTGCTCTAAGTAGATGTACTGTTGAAATACAAGAAACATGGTGTCAACACCAAGCACCAATTTAAGGGGCAATTCAATTAATTTTCCAAACTCACCTGGTTGGCTCACTCCGATTAGATAAAGGAAGTGAAAATTGTTGTGGGCAATATCACACTATTTCACCTAACTTAGAGTTATGGAGATAGAGGAAACGTCCTAGGCGACACTGTCTATCTTAGTCTCCAGAAATGGAAACTCAGTCAAGATTAGTGATGAGTTTAGAGGAAAAAATAGTGAAAACCCCAAGAAATGCTGTATTATGAAGTAAATGTTTAGACTAAATAAATTGTTTACGTCAATAATGATCATAAATAACTGTCAATAAAGGTTAATAGGTTTTCAAAAGGTTTTTCGATTATACCGTACGTTGCCAGCTAAACACCAACATGCAAATGGCCAAGTGGGGAAAATGCATGTTCAACCTACCATATCCAAACAAGAGTCTGCCGCCGAGCGGGTTGGGCAGGCATCAAGAGAGAGTTGGCAATGGTGAAAAGAAAAAAGTACATTCTCTTGCAAAAAGTGTTAACAATAACTAACTAAATGCAAAGACGCATTCGTGTCATAAATATTTCTTTCATTATAACATTGGTGTTTCTTTCACACTAAGCTCATGAATTATGAATACAACTAAGGTCGGTAAAAATGTTGTATTCTTATTGTAAGATATTATTTCATTGTATAATACGTATTAAAATACCGTGATCTGAATATAATACGATATTACGATTATGATGATTATATTACGATATACGATTATTACGAATATTACGATATTGATATGTTTTTGGTTTTTTTAATTTAAAAATTTAAATTGGAAACTGAAATCTCATGCGGAATAAAATTTCTTTTTAAGATACTTCCATGAAGTACACATTATTGCGGTCTAATCAGCTACATTTTTATTTCCAAAGAGAATAACTATTTTATTTCACCGTGACTGCAGTTGAAATGAACCATAAAGCTCATTCTCAAAATTGAATATTCTTTATTATGGTTTTATATATTATATTAAATGTAAACAAATGTCTCTGAATAAACAACCTTTCCAGATTAAATGTAAAAATTTTTTTTTTTATTTTTTTAAAATGCTAATAAAAAACAATTGCTGAATGCGATATAAATATCAATGGATTCAAGTTTTGTTTGAATACACGCGCTAAATTAAAAGAAAACTTTACCTTTAAATACTTCCAATTTAGTGTTCAGGTTTAAGCAATTAGATTTTCCATTCGACAACTTTTTAAACTATCTTGTGGTACTACAAAACGACATATTTTCTCGTACCAGTTCCTACTCTTTTTGAGTCTTGACTACCTGTTTAGATTCGCCCCACTTTCCCGGCTACTATCAAAAGGACACTAGGCCTCGTGGTCACTACCGCCCCGAGTCGATTCCCGCAAAGAACTCCACGCGTGGGAAGCCTGGTCACCCTGTGCCATACAAATATCTTGGATCCTCCTGGTACTTGGGCATTCCGCGTTGGGAGCTAGTGCCTCAATGACGTACACACAGGATTGCCATAGGCCTCCCGTAGTCACTCGTCAGAATAAGATATTTCAGGAAGAATTGGTGTTGTGAACACCCGGGGGACTAGGAATACGTCTGTCAAGACTAAAACATTTCTGATAAACCTGACCATACGGGGAAAACAACAATATACAAAAAAATTTTTCGATAATTCTCATTCAGTAGAACAGATTTTCCAATTAAAGCACTTTTTATCTCAAGATACATACGTGAGTACATGAGATATATGCAGCCCTTGAGTGCAAAACCATTAGATCTGCAAATATTCTTGTCTGGGTTTCAGTGAAAGGGACAAGAGAGAGATTCTGACAACCAGAGACGACTTGCATACGATATTTAAGAGTATTGGTTGGGGTAATCGTACACCTAATCAATTAAACAATTTAATTTGTTTACCACTAAGTTTTTCCGAATCTGCTTGATCATTGAAATGTGCAACGTTTTAATAAGATGTCTATGTCCACTTTTTTCTTTATCTAAAATGTGCATATTCTTCCAGTCGATACTATGGTGGATGTGAGTGTTTAGTGGCACTGAATTATCGGAAATTACGAAAGAACTTTCGATGATTGAAATTTCATCAAACATCAAATTCAAAGACCAACACATCAAAACAGATCCCGGGTACATCAAAAAAGCATCAGACTAAAAGTAGCCTCAGAGCAGACGTGTCCGTCTTGCAGCAACGGGAGCGCCACTGAACCCCCACCTCTGGGGTGTTTTCGTGGGTCGGCGCCAAGGGGTCCGGTTCCCTACTAGAGGCCACCGTGGTGGACTTGCTTCTCCGCCTCCCTGGACTTGCTCGTATTTATACAGAGTGCTTCAGGATAAATGTATGTATTACCTGCTGTGCATCTTTTCGGTGCCTACAAACTTGAACAGGACCCAAAGACTCGGTACCGATCGTTCCCTTTGGGGACGAAGTGGACTGCCATTGTCCCAGAACGAGCATTGAGAACGAACGATACCGATATCGGCTCGTTGGGTGTACCCCCGCATTGGGCCCGGTTACTCGAGACCGACTGGTTGTCAAAGGTACATTTCCGAATAATTACAAAGGAATTGTTCTTGTATATAAACACTTATTTACCCATCGAGAATCACATTCATTCCCCAGTTCATACACGATTTTCTAGTGTGAAGCTGTGGGAAAACGGATTCTCGTTATTGGAAACAAATTTGAAATGGTCATTATTTTTTAATAGTTTATCTTCGACACCCCAGTCATTCGTTAATCATTTTAGAATATAATAACCACAGGTAGAACTGAATGTGTTTGTTTCGAAAAATAAAAATTACAATGTTTTTAATGTTCTTAATTAATAACAATGTTCTATTGTAAGTAACGGGATTGGCGTTGAATGTGGGTGGAGTAATCCTGCTTTAACCTAAATCTGGTGAGTCGTTGT
The DNA here is from genome assembly GCA_964035755.1 of Teleogryllus oceanicus. Taxonomy (NCBI): domain Eukaryota; kingdom Metazoa; phylum Arthropoda; class Insecta; order Orthoptera; family Gryllidae; genus Teleogryllus; species Teleogryllus oceanicus. The sequence goes on along the minus strand of CAXIVR010000009.1, from coordinate 21,470,208 downwards.
TTTTCTTTTCGGTCAGGAGCTCAGGGCGTTAGACTCTGGGTTTCTAACGGTCACCCATCCAGGAACTCCGATGTCTCAGTAGTTTAACCTCCGGGCGCTGTTGTTTCTTTTTTAGATTTCCGTTAGCAAGGCTGTTGTTATTATAAAGAATGGGTTAACGTTTAATAAATATTCCTAAATTAATAAATATCTCAATAAATGGAGTTGTTGTGGCATGTAGCCTGTACGGCGTGCATTTCGTCTTTTTCCCACTCACACATCTTACTGGGTAGAGATAGAATTTTAAATTCAAAGGGTCATACATGGTTGCTAGGTATACAACCATATTTATTATTACGTTTTATTATCACTACCTTGAGTGTTTCGTTTATAAGTGAATCGAAAGAAACAAACGACTGACTTCAACAAATTTCGTTACTTATTTTAAATAAAAAATGAACATGTAAATACAAAAGAAATAATTTAATTGTGAAGGATAAATCACATGAAGAACCTAGGTATAAAAGTGATTTTTCATTGTTTTCCCAAAAATACGAATACTAGAAAATCTAAAATTCCAATAAAATGTAAATACGTAAGAACATAATCTACTTTATTCTCTTCCAGCATCTTATGCGTCTATAGGGAAAGTTGAATTATAAACAAAAACATCGCCATTCGATTTTTAACCGTTAGTAAGAGATGAAAATAACTGAAATCGCCTGGCTCGGTGTAAATGATCCGCTTAGTCGCCTCTCAACTATAGCATCTCTCTCCCCCGTGCGTCGTCGCGCGTTGACTATTGGCGCAGCTCGGGAGTGACCCGAATCTTACGCATCCAGCCCATTTCCCAGCGCCCGCGCCTCTGACGACACGCGGCCCCGTCACAACCTTGCCCGCGCTAGCATCACCGTCACCGTCACTAATGACGACGTTGTAGCGCATCTGCCGTGAACTTCACAGACACGTTCTTCTCTACCCCACTCTCACCCCCGCAGGAGGGAATATCGACAGCGGAGGCCACCGTTCTTGGTTGGAGGATTGGAACGGTCCTGAGTTTCAATCTGAACGGTCCTGAGTTTAAAAGTCTAGGGAGGCATGACCCCTCCCTGACAGAGTTGCCTAAGTTCTGGCGGTACTCACGTCGATAGTTCATGGTGGCACTCGTGTCGTTAGCTTCATGGTGAAGACAATGAGTAGGGGCCCCCACCGGCCTTTGTTTGGGGAGGGTTTGGGGGAGGTCTCGAACCCGCAATTCTCTGTACAGCAGGGCGGCGGACCTCAATCCTACATATAACGTCCAGGGGGGCGTGACCCCTCCCTGACAGGGTTGTCTAAGTTCTGGCGGTACTCACGCCGATAGTTCAAGTTGGAGGCAGGGAGCCCCCGGTCCCCAGTTGGACACTTGGATTCGTCGTGGCAGTGGCCCGGCACTCTGGGCATAGAGGGGCATTGATTTGACTCCGGCACCGACCTGGAAACCCGGTAGCTGAAAGCTGGCTGGGCGGCCCGTCTCCAGGCATTGAGGAATACACGAGAGGGTAAACTGGCGACTCGCGACTCAGATACTAGCCCTGAAGCGTACTTGCGCGCGAGTAGCAGAAGCCCACGTCAGGCACAGGCGCCACCCCGGGGTGAATGCCCCTGGTAGAACAAGAAATTGTGTGGAGGGTAGATCACGCAGGGCTCTTACTACCCCACTCTCGCCCATCAACAGCGCTCACCGAGACAGGTCACTACACTTCCGTCACCGCCAACAATGGCGGTAGTGCCTGGTGTGGCTTAGCGCGGACGATTATTTTGTCTTATTCCACCAGTGAGTTATTTGTTTTAACTCGCTGTGTAGTCCTTATACGATAGTTATAAACCAATCATGGACGCCTAAAATGGAAGAGTTCACGTATATTTTTCTAATATCATTTCCGGCTCTGCTGATTGTCTAAAATGTTTGGAAAACAAATAAAGATATTTCAATGACGAAAACTGGGCTATGATCAATATAGCATCTGAAACAATCCACCAATATTTTTTTATGGTCATACTATTTTGACTAATTTATGACTTGTATTCAAGAAATCATGAATGTCACCTTCAAGTTTGAAACTTCAGATACGTCCGTTTGTCATATGAATCACAGTTATATTTATACGTTTTAAACGTATAGATGTGTATAGAAAATGTGAAAAGATGTCATTTTAGGCGTTAGAGTAGCATTTGGAAAGACGGCGGGCAATACTGAAAGCCGTAGGAGTCCGGTGAACGCCAGATAAGGCGCAACAAATCTGTACGAAAAGTCTGTGGGTATCGGTACCACCGCTAATCTTCTGTCTGTAAAGAGACTAATTGGCAGCCGCAATTTGATTATATTTAGAATGTTGTCATGTTTTGTAATGTCCTTGGAGCGAGGTGCACCTCTACGATCCCGCCCATCGCCGTCTCTCAGTCAGCATTCCATCTGTGCCTTCCCTCGCATTCCTCCGCGTCGGCGGCGGCGGGAACGACTGGCGGAGGTCCCAAGAACGCACACACGCAAATAGCCCTGCGGGCGGCCTCACTGCCCCGCACGCCGCCCCGTCGCCCCACCGCCCGCGAGGCACCTGGGCGGCTCGGCCGCGGTCATGTCACGGCGCGGCGGCTCCGCGAATCGCCACCCCGTTGGGTGGGGACAATGATGAAGCAATCCGAGCAGTCGGTGGGATTTACTTCGCACAATCGGTGGGACACCCGCTTAGTGGGCCCATGACGTCAACTGGTGTCACTGCAAGGCCCGTGACCGGAAGCCCAATATTGTTACCACCCAGCGCGGGGGCTGATCTTCTGACCCTTCCTGTAGGTCGATCATTGCCAGTCTGGAGGAGAAGTCTAGAGCATAGTAGTTTTGCGTGCGTCTCTCTGACTAAATACCAGGCGAAATGTGAGGAGCGGTACCCTAACCAACGGGGCTATGGACCACGCGCGCGATCTTTTCTGTCTCTTCCTTCTCTTATCTTCAACCCTTATTTACACACACTTCCTGCACGCCACTCAATGGCGTACATAATGTCGGGAGATCAATGAAGTCAGATCTTGCCCGGCTGGGGCGATGTCCCGCTGGAGGGAGATAACTGGGCGGAAATAAGCCGGCCACCCGACGTGTAGGTTGGCAACGGATCTCGCCATCGAGCTGGATAAGATCACCGCCACCTCCCTTGATAAGAACATGCACTAAGGTGGCTAATGACCCTGGCAGTTGACGCGCCAGGAATCAGTAATCAATCAACGTATAACGGAGAGAGAAATGCATATTTTTACAGATCAGAACAAGAGCGGAAAATGAATTTTGAATAGCGAAAGCTGAGTGTTTTTCATCATAAATAATCATTTTTGAAAGGGGGGAGGTGTCTGTAAGTGGGTCAGTGAGCAGGGCTGTGAGGGTGCAGGTATAAGCGAATGGCCAAGTGAAGGTTCTAGTGCACCCTTCCATTCCTTAAATAGACATGCAGCCGGCAACAAGTATTATCTGACATTGCATCGCTATACCATTAGCGAACACGCATATGCGGTACTACTGCAGACATAAAGTTGAAATGTGTAACGGTCGAAAATGAAATTAAAAAATAATGGGACTTTGGCTGCTAAATTTATTTTTAATTTCACCTCCCAATGAAAATGAAAATTAATTGTTGCAAAGCAATAATTAAACCAACAAAACTCCTGAGATTAAAGCACCAAAACACTCTGGTACATTAGAAGTGATATTATTCCGTCTAGATTTGAAATACTAATAACAGCAGAAACCGCAAAAATCACAAACCTCAGAAAAATGCTGCAAAACACCCAATTTATCTGGCAATTTACATTATGGATAACAGGCATGACACAAAGAGTCTTAGTAAGGTAAGGGTTTAAGCGTAAAGGTTTAAGCTACTAGATTACATTTGCAAAGTTAAAATCATTTTATCGGAAGAAATCATCAGCACCTTCTTTCACTATTGTATATACAATATACAAATTTATTCATCGGTAAACGAAGAAATTAAACCAAAACAGTAATATATAAAAGAGAAACATATTTAACTGTGGCTTTTAATAGTTAATTACGAGAAATAAAGGTACTTAAATCGCATTGAGCGCCGTATCGCCTCTAATCCCCAGCTCCGAGTGGTTCTGATACATTCTTTCAATGGGCGGAGCGTTTATTTATAACTGCGTCAGTCCCGCAAGGAGTGACACATGGCGGGCGGGTAGGAATAACAGCCGTCCATCAGGCTGGGTGAACAGGCGCCGGCGGCGGTCCTCCCCCATCCCGCCCGCATGGAGCCGAGGAAACAATGGGCCTTCCGTTCCTGTCGCTTTCGGCAGGATTTCCTTCACTCATGAGTGATCCGGCGAGCCTTTTGCCGCTTTAGGTTGTGGGCTTCCTGGTTCCCGGTCGCAATAGCTGGATTAAGAAAACGCATTTCACTCAAGCCATTTAAAGGATCGCTGTTTATAGCTGCTAATCTTGTTACTGTTCTAAAAGACAACACTTTTCATTTCAACGTTTGTTCGTAAATGGGGCTATTAACAAGATAGATATTTAAAAAAAAATACATTTAAGTCATATTAGTACAGAATGTCATATGATAAAACACAAAATGTCATATTATTCAGTGCTGTACGTGTTAGGAGAAGTAATGTATTACAGTTAGGAAGAAGAATTATCAGTTTACTTTCTCGCAATTACTTCGTAAGAAAATAAAGTATTGTTGTCTTGCGCTGAAAAACGGAGAATTTTCGGCACAAAAACTCTTATTGCCTGCCTTCGTTACGAAACTGTGGGTAAATTTTGTTCGATATATGCGTTCTGTTGTACAATATCAGTTTGTTTGCTTTTTTTGCGGGAAATCGCCGTTTACCGCTGCAGCATTACACGATTTCACTATACGTGTATATATTGCGAGAAAGTCACAATAGAAATATTGAAAATATTAAAATAATCTTGGTTAGGTAATTGGGGAGATAAGTAGGTTTATATTCGTTTATTGTGGTTAAGGAGTGTTTACATCGTTCTTGAGAAGAAAAATGTTGACTCTTACGGAAGTTAGCGAGCTGAATTTTACACGAAAGCGGTTTCAAATTAAAAACAATTCCAAATTCAGATGGATGTTCAATGTATGTTGGAAATAAATTGAAACGTCAAGGAAAGAAATATTTTCGGAAAAATAACGTTTATTATTGTAGAAAACGGTGAGGTATTTGTAAAATGCATTTCAGACATCGTCTGTGCAGCAAGAAAGCTTCAATTTTAAACAAAAGTATATTTCGATGGCTGACACATACAATACGCATTAAGAGGTTCGTTTGTTCATTATTTTTAAGTTGTAAGACTCGTGCGAGCGTTCTGCAAATTACAATTTTTTAAAGTGAAAATACCCTCAAACTGGTGTCCATCCGAAATTGCACTACACATCTTATACGCATTCATTATACTTCCATCCTTGTTACCCTTCGTGTTGAATAATACTAAGAGACTAAATATGTAAACAGAACTACTGATTATCTGGAACTGAAAGAAACCGATCAGCTTCTCTTGATAGAAGGAGCTAATGCTGCGCTGCGGTTTGCTTCTGACTGTAATACATTTCTGTGGGATTGCCATCCTTTTCCAAATTTAATTTGTTTCTCAGTCTAGTTGGGTAGAGCATTTTGAAACTATACTGATTCAAGAGGTCTGTCTTGAATATCGATTTCTTGTTCTCTACAAGCACATTGTCTATTTTTGGAGCGGTTTTCTTTACATTCGTATAACATAGCTTTCTCACTACCACGTGATGGTTGCTGGCACATTCAGGTTGTCTATAAACCCGCACATCCTTTAATAATGTTTGTCTTATCCTCCTCATTATCATTAAATCTATAATAGACTTACGTTGTCTTGTGGGATCTTCCCATGGAAATTTATATATGTCCTTATGTTGATACATAGTATTTGTTACAAGACATTATTGCTCCCTACATAGATCAATAAGTCTGTTTCCACTGTCGTTTACATCTCCTCCAAAAGGGCCAACTACCTCTTTTTTGTGGTGTCCAACTCTACAATTCAAATCTCCAATGACAATTAGTTCAACTTGCTTGCTCACTTCTTCTACAATATCACCAAGCTCTTTAAAGAAAGCATCTTTTTCTTCACTTAATGCGTTGTCATTAACTCCATATACTCCAATGATAGTTGTACATTGGTTGTGAATATTAAGTTCGAATTTGATCAATCTTTCTCTTATCTGTTCAAAATTTGTAACATGTTTTCTGTATTATTATTAATAAGTATCGAGACGCCGGATTTTGCATGTTGTGATTTTGGTACTCCACTCCAAATGTGGTAGTAGTTTCCTAGCACTTCTTCTCCGTGCTCCTTCTTCTTAGTTTCTGTTAGGACCACAATATCCAGTTTCAATTTATCTATTTCTGCCACAACTTCTGTCTGTTTCGGTCTTAAACCTTGCATTCCATGTACCGATTGAGATTGTCCTTTTCCGTAACCAAAGTCGTCTCCGGTTGACTGTCCGTATCCGAGGCTTTTGTATAGGGGGAGAATGCACCTCAAAGAATCTTAAAAAGTAATAAAATTATTATAATAGTGAAATGATGTAAATGAAAGTCATTAATTGTATAATCTTCTTGTTTATTATTTTCCGATATTTGTATTTATTATATAAATGGTCGGCCGAAAGCTGAATATCTTTATTAATCTAAGTTGACAAAATGACTTCCATTATTTCATTCTTTATATAATGCGCTTCATTCCTCCTAAACGTCACACACAGTTATTACAGTTTCTGATTTAAATATATACAAAGGTTCTGTATTGTGCGTGCATATTATAATATAGCTTATGAACAAAAATCATATTTATAGAGATCCGTACGATTTAATTGCCCAGAATATCAAAGAGGTTACGTACTTTTACATAGATTGTGAGTGAAAGAACGTATTTGGAGTGGGGAGTTCTTGACGAATTCAGCATCCAAAAATGTAATAGAATTTCTAAAAATATATCATTTTGTAGATTACAATATAATAAATGTATTTCGATCCAACTGGATTTTAAGGGCTTTTAAACGTATGGTTTCAAACGGAGAAAGGCGAAATTTCTTGGCTTGAGAACTTTCAAAACTTTTTATTATATTGTTTTGTTTATTTTGTTACCTGGTGCGCGACTGCAATGGTCGTTAGTTCCGTAGTGTACTGCATGTTAGACCCGGGTGAAGAGGCGACTTTCCCTTTCAATAGAACGTGATCCAGCGCCGAACGGGGTGTCGGCTTCCGGCGTTTCCCCTTACGTATTGGCCAGTAGGCACCGTCCATCGAGGAGTAGTTCTAAGCTTGATATGTATTGGGAATGCGTGGAAAGAGTGAGTAAGTAAGGGTAGAAGCGGGGACAAGGATGAGAAAGGAAAGATCCCGCGCACTCCATGGCCCGTTTCTTAAGGCGGCTCCACACATTCGTTATTTGGCGTCACATTCGTTATTAACAATCGCTTGACGAATACCGAGTAGTGTGGACGAGTTGCTTGCTATTTGCCGAGTGACAAAATTTCGGTCTGCCCACCCCCGCATGTCGGTCTTTTGGACACATCAAAGTGAGCGAACATTCGCCGAACACGTCAGTTGCTCTGATTGGGCGAGAAGTAGCCGCTGCTCAGCGAATGCCGAATGTGTGGAGCAGTCTTCACGGTAATGATCGAAGAAACCATGGGAAACTACCAAGCCAAGCAGTCGGCCTCTAGGCGTACGTACTACATTGCCTCCCCATACGCATCTGGATCTACTCATCACGCATCTGGAAATAATTAACCATTGGTTTGAAAATGGCAATTTTGTCATCATGCTACCAAGCCATAGTTGATTCAAACTTTCTCGTGCTGTCGAGACATTTGAGTTTCAATACAATCCTCCGCAGCTTCATTGGGATTGTGTTTGCTTCCACAGCTGTATCGTCGGCACGTAGCCAGTGCAGAAGCACGCGTAATGGTGCTCGTTAACACGCACGGATCGTGAGCGCTGGCTCAGTGCATCAACTGAAGACACTGTAGTGCCTCTGACCAGTAGGTCCTTGGTTCGAGTGCCGATAGTGGCAATATTTTTGACACTAGCTTGTCAGCTAGGTCGAATTCAGTTGCTGCCTTGAGGATAATTCTTAAGGCCGGCTGTTCTGCGCGGTAGTTTTCCATCGTTTTTCCCCTCAACACATTGTTTGCGATATATCTATATAAACAATATTCGTATACGCCGGCCCGGTCGCCGAGATCGCTAAGGCAGTAGTGTCGTAGTGATCTCGGACCGAAGGGTCGCGGGTTCGAGTCCCGCCTCGGGGATGGTTGTATTTGTGTTCGTCCTTTCACCCTTTATCAATCACCATATCGTTTCATCCACATAGTTATCATAACCGTTAACAGCAATAGTGGTCGCTAATCACCTTAGATGTTGAAGCGACCTTAAATAAACCAATTAAAAAAAATATTCGTATACCGTTGTTCCAGAAAGGGATGCAAATAATTCTCCTGAACCTAAATAAATGACACATAAAAAACAAGGGACATCAAAAATATCTACGAAATCACGATAACAACCGTCAATTTGAACTGCCTATTTGTTTAAAATGAGTTCGTGAGCAAAACCGACGGGGGAGTACATTAACGCGCTCCCCGGGGCCTTCCAGCACGCATCTTCCTCTTCCCGGCTGACGTCCAGGGGCCACACCTTGCCCAGCATTGGCGAAAGGTTGTTCGTGTTCTCGCGACGCCCGCCCCCTTTTTTTACCTCCGAACACATGCGGTTTGCATCGCTGTCGCCGGTAACGCAAACTTATGACTGGCTCGGGAACTCGGTTTCACACCTTGTGCACAAGACTGCACTTCCGTGTCTTGTTGTGCCCTCTGTTTTGGCAGAAAATGCACTGCATCGAAGTGTGTTCGGTAGTGTTTATTTAGTGTGGAAGTAGACGATGCTAATGGGGGAGGAGGGTCGAGAGAGACTTGGTAAAAAAAAGGTGGGTGAGCGAGCTGTCGAGAAAGTAACCGATAGAAAGAGAGGGTGGTGAGAGAGCAAGCGGTCGAGAGAGCGGGTGGTTGCGAAAGCGAGCTGTAAAGAGAACGTCGGCGGAGAACGAGCGGTCGAGAGAGAACTTGGCGGTTGAGAAAGCGCGATAGAAAGAGCGGATGGTGAAAGAACAAGCGGTCGAGAGCGGGTGGTTGAGAAAGCGAGCTGTAAAGAGAACGGCGGCGGAGAACGAGCGGTCGAGAGAGAACTTGGTAAAAAGAACGATGGGGAGAGCGAGCGTTTGAGAAAGTAAGCGATAGAAAGAGCGGGTGGTGAAAGAACAAACGGTTGAGAGAGCGGGTGGTTGAGAAAGCGAGCTGTAAAGAGAACGGCGGCGGAGAACGAGCGGTAGAGAGAGCTCACGGTAAAAAGAACAGTGGGGGAGAGCGGGGGGTTTAAGAAAGTAAGCGATAGAAAGAGAGGGTGGAGAGAGAGCGGGTGGTCGAGAGAGCGAGGAAAAAAGGGGCGAGCGGGGGGCGGGGGGGGGTGGCGAGCCCCCTTTTTTGTCGCGCAGTGTCAGGATCGGGGCGCGGCCGCCGAAATAGCCCTCCCTATATATAAACAGCAGCTGGCAGCGCGCGAATGGGCGGTGGGGCGGCGGGCGGCGCTGCTCTCGGCCGCGCCGTTGCGCGGTGCCCCACTCGGCCGCCGCCGCCGCACAAAAGCCACGCGCGCGGTGACAGCCTCGCCGATGCAAACAAATGGGCCTCTCACTTTTTTTCGTTTTTTTAAATTATAAATACTTCCTTCCTAAATCTTGTTCTGTTGGGCTTTCTTAACCCTTCGGTACTTTCCCAACACATGTTATTGTTTGTTTTAGAAATGCTTGTTCTATATTGCGAAAATAATATACGAAGTAATGGTTAGATGAATATATTATTTATTATTTCATTTCTAAACTACATTCAGTACATGTTCTTCAGAATTTCATACTACAAATCGGCGGTTAAAAAGCATATTGGATATTTGTTCTAACGTCATTGAATTGTAATATGGTTAAAAGATTAATTAAATTGCTCAGATATCTTCAGTGAGTGATGTGCGCGGGTTTGACCCAAGCGGAGTCGCAGTCTGTCGTATTGTAAATGTGGCTGGTAAAATAAAGAGAAATAACTTCATACGCCCAATAATCACAAATTCTCAGAAAGTGAAATTATTGTTCAAATCAGTGGAATGGAATACGTCGACATAAAGGCAACGGTGTGTGATCGAGCAGGCTGGTGACTGGGAGATCGTGCGTTCGATCCCGGCAAGGTGCCAGAAATTTGCTTAATTTGTTGAACATCAGTAGATGTGTCGCTCTAGCAGGATTCGCGTTCTTAGGCAGAAAGCACTGTATAGGGGTTTCTCTGTTCATTTCCAGGCGAATACTATACATTATATATCTGGCTGAGGACTATGTGTAATTGTACCTTCCCTTCCCATCCTATCTCTTCTCATTCCCGAGCTCTAAAGAATATAGTTGATGAAGCGCTTTAAAACGATCAAATCACATCCAAAGCAGAGGAATTGACGCGTCAAGAACACGAACTAGGGGTGGTGGGTGGGTGGGGTTGCTGTTCAAGTTCTATGTAGAATTTGTTCTGAGAATGGTCACATAATATCATTAAATGCTCCTCACCATTCAGGACTCATCCTCTCACAGAGTGAAAGTGAACGGCATACCACATTCATCGCTCATGGACGAGGATAAGGACTAAGTTTTTCCCCCATTTACGCTCTGGAATGAAGGTGGCACTCATCGTCGTTATTTTCGATACCCAGTGACTTTTTGAAGTTAAAATTAGATCTTACATTGAACCAAAGCATTTTTCACGAAGATGTACGACGCTACACACGATAGGAGTAGAAAACAAATAAAGTAAGTTTTTCGTCTCTCAGAACTTTACGTCAAGTCGTCGCTTTGCGACTCATTTCGAAGGACAGAAAATTACTTTCACCATTAAGAAAATAAACAGGTGCCTTTATCTAAGCCAGATGGCTAGCATGAAGGTCTCCTTTCTTCAATAATTTACTAAACACAGGTTTTTCAATCAACAATGACATGTTTTAATCACAGTTCTTCTAGAAGTCAGTATCACACTTATCCAAAGGGATTTGGGAGCGAATATATCAACCTGGCTCACATCTATCGATCACGAAACTCGATGTTTCCAAATAGCATTCAAATAGTATGTAACACAGAGAAATAATAATATGTTGAAGTTATTCTAACAATTTTCAATACCTTTCCGCAACGTTGGTTGACTGAAAAGCATATTTTTTTTTTTTTTTTTTTTTTTCATTTATTTCTGCTTGGCCCGAAGGCCCTCAGCATCCGCGTATGATACAGTGACAGCTCACATACATACAAGACAGCTCAACAACAATTAGAAGATTATAATTGTCACCTTACTCGTCACCCGAGTTCGAATCCCGGCCGGGGCGACCAATTCTTTGAACTAATTTAATTAGAAGATTACATATCCAAGACGAAACATTTCCAAACTATCGAACTGATACTAAATATTAATTAAAAACATTAATTAAACGTACACAAAATGGATAATAAATGACTCGAGCTTCTAGAAATTCTAAATAATGAACCACAATCTAAAACAGAAGAAAACTTTTATTGTTGATTTCTGTGTTTGTTTGTTTATTGAAAAAATATAATTCAGTGTTCCAGTGCCACAATGCATTAAAGCATCCGCAGGCTGCTTGGATAGTATGTCACCTACGTCTCATGAAAGTTTCTGATGGCCAAGAAAGACTTTAAGTGGCAAGAACGTGCAGACGATTCAAGTTACTGGAACAGTTTATATCCTTACATTTACTCATAAGTCAGCACCTGGTAAATATTTTTGGTACATAATGGATTTATGGCCTGAAAATCTCAGAATCTTATAGCACGGGACAAAAGCGGCCCTCAAGCTGAGGGGGTTTCCCCTCCCATTTTCTCCGCTTTCTCCATCCAGTGCGATGTTCTCCTAATGAACATTCCCGACACCTATTCGTGTGTCTCCCAAATAGGGCGACAGTATAATAGAAATATTCAAAATCCAAAGGCATTGTGATTAGATGATTACAATTAGAATTAATTTAGCTTATTGTAAATATAAACATTATTTCGATGAAATGTTCACTTCAACCCTTTTAGTTTCATATATATATATATATATATATATATATATATATATATATATATATATATATATATTGTGTGTATGTGAATGTGTGTGTGTGTGTGTTTAATAGCTTTCTCAAAAAGTTCACGATAGATTTTGAGTGTTTTGGAAGACATCAAGGGTGTAATGTGACTGATCCTTGTTTATCAAAGTGCATTGCATCCACGTCTCGTAGCATCCTAAATTCGGCTCTACACAAAGCAGCGCCTCTCACAGATGCGTCAGAGCGGTGCCGCGCAAAGCATGCAATAAACCGCCTCCCCTTCCCATCTCTTTTCTTCCCTACTCGCCCCGTCCCTTCCATTTCCTTCCCGTCCCGTCCCTTCTCGTTCCTTTCCGACCCGCCCTTCTGTCCCTTCTCGTTCCGTCCTTTCCCTTCCTTTCCTTCTCGTCCTATTCCGTTCCTTCCTGTCACATCCCGTCTCGTTATGTCCCTTGTCTTCCCTACCTGTTCTGTCACTTCCCTTCCCTTCCCGTTGTGACCCTTGCCTTCCCTACCCGTTCCGTCGCTTCCCTTCCCTGTCCATCGCGTCGCGGCTGCCAATTAACGAAGACGCGGGCCATGTGTTGAAGCGGGCGGCAGACGCGGCGCGGTCCGCACTGGGGCGAAGTGCCCAAGGCCTGGGTGGGCATGAGAAAACCTAAGTGCGCGTTGAAACTTCAAATTAAATCTTTTTTTCAGAAGACATTCATGCACATTACTTCAGCTGCAGAAAGTTATTTCAACGGTGTTTGTCTATTTCACGGTCTTAAATACATATATCCCTGTTTCTATACGTATGCGGTTCATTGAGCAGTTCAGCTATTCTGAAGATGCAAGGTGTTTTTGTATTCAAATATGTATGTGTTATATGTGTGTGTGTGTGTATGTGTGTGTATGTATGTATGTATGTATGTATGTGTATAAGCGACCTTTCTCATTATAAGAAATCGTTCATAAAATGACAACTAACGCACAAATTATAAACTATTTGCCGTTAATGGCACAAATAATTGCGTCATCACATTTTCTCATAAATTTAAAATGCTGTTACACAAAACATATATACATATATACAAACATATGCAACTCATTTATAATGTTGCTTCATTGATTCTTACAAATTTAAGACTACCCTAACGTCGCTCGTTTTCAAAACATTTCCTCGTGCAATAAATCTTGACAGCATAGACAAGTTGCATTATGTATTATTTTGTATTCGGAAACAGCGACCACAAAACCCTTTAGATAGGACTTTCTACACAAATCCACACTCGCATGTGCAATTACGAGCAGGTTTCCGGGCGTTTCGTGGGCCGGCTGTGCGGGCGCGGCAGCGATCTTTTCTCGGGCGGCCATGTGGCGCCTCGCGGCCATCGGTCCTCAGAATAGGCGCTCGTAACTTCGCTTTTACGCGGCGGGTGCTGCGCGTGGGCGGCGGGCGGCGGCGGCGACAGAGGGCGCGGGAGGGCTTTGATTGATTGTTAGTGATTCCGGGCGCGTCAACTACTGTGCTCGTGAGTCCCATAAGTGTAGTGCGTGTTTTTGCTCGGGAGTTGGCGGTGATCGTCGTCCCCCGTTGGATGACCAGATCCGGCGCCGACCTACCGTCAGTTACCGGGGCATTCTCTAACCAGGTATCTCCCACCATCGGGGCACCGCCCCAAATAAGTCCCCAACCGGTCTCCCGGCATGTGTGGTACTGTAGTGCGTGTTAGTGAGTGTAAGTGTGTGTAAGGGAAGAGGATAGAACAAGGAAGAGGAAGGGAAGATCACGCGCGGTCTGTGGCCCGTTTCTAAGGGTTCTACTCCGGCATTCGCCTTGTATTGATCGGAGAAACCACGGAAAACTACCGATCACAGCAAACCGGCTGCTAGAGTTCTCCTCCACACAGCGATTGCATTCGACCTAGCTGAAAAGCTAGTGTCGAAAAACCTGCCGCTGTCGGAACTCGAACCTCCCGGTCAGAGACGTTGCAGTTTATTTCGGAATGAGACAACAATGAGTTAAAGAGCAAATTATGTAGACTCTGCCTTGATAAAAAAAAATTCTCGGTATATCGAAATTGTTTAATACCTTGATATCTAGAATTAATCGATACATCAAATGATTTGATTTCTCACACAACGCTATATCTAGAATTTCCGTATATTTCTTGTATACTCACTTGTAAGTTGATTTTCACGCGGCGAGCATTTGCGACGGAGGTTGCGTCGACCAAGAGGCTCCGGGGGGTGCCTGCCGGGGGTGGGCCGAGCCCACAGTCACACAGCGCTTCTCGCGGTGCGTTCATTTGCTGCCCTAATGATTTGCTTCAAAACGCGCCAATGTGGAGTTCAATTGAAACTTCCATTTCTCGAACCTTAATATCTTAACCTTAATATCTGGAACCTTAATATCTCGCAAGTTGTGACATCTCGAGGATCAATCTGTTCTCATGATTAGATTGATATCTTGCATGTTTTGTAAACACGATTTTTTTGTGATCTCGTTGTTTTAGGTTTTCGAGGTATCCACAGGAAATCAAATACTGTAGTTCGGATATGAAGAATCATTCAGCGCTGGAGCCGGGGTTATTCCCGATTACGTCACCGTTAAAATGCCAATTTATGTCAGATCTTTTCCTCGTTCCGCCGTTCGCGAGAGATTTGTGTTTGTGCGTATGTAGTGCTTGTGTGTGTGTGTGTGTGTGTTGGTGTGTGAGTGTGTGTGTGGTGTGTGTGTGTGTATTCGCGCAACCCATGGCTGTACCCAAGGTATACGTAAACGTGAACTTGAGAAGAAATAATACTGTCCAAAATCCCTATTTTTGCAGTACAATTAGTTCATAGTTATACGTTTGGCAGTTGCAAATATAAAGCAAGTTCATTTTACACCCACAAAAGGCAATAAATAAATGATGTCTTTGAAATAAAAATGTTTCAACATTTCTTTATTGCATTTAAAAAAGTTGTTGGATACGGGGTTTGTCATTTATATCTTGAATGTTGCGATAAAGTTAACGTATTCATTTGCGATCACCTCATGAAAGGAAATTCAGTTACAGCTCTCCTGGGTGATTCAAGGCCATAGATCCAAACTGCTTAACAATCCCAAACGCTTTAATGAATGACTATCCGGAAATTCCTGGTGGTATGAGTCACAGTGGTCATTGTGGTAAAGTATGTGGGGAGTTAAGCGCTCACCCGTTCTGGACTGCTCGCCTGCCTGGCATCCTCGATTAACGCGAATTTTTGGAATTCTTAACCTAGTTTCTGAATAGGTCGCGCACTTCAATGCTAAAATACATTAATTCTGTAATGAGGATTTAATTGAACTTATTAATTACTGAAATATATTAAGTAATTTTTGTTTATATGGCTGTTTATTATCCAAAAGGTTTTGTGATCGGCGATCCTTTCAAGAAGTATATTGTAATGGGAAGTATGAATTGGAGTACTAACAAATGCGGTCACACGAACCATGCTACTTGAATTGCATAAAATGGTAGAATATCTACAAGTTTTTCTTCTAATTTGATTAAATATACCCACTACCCTCTTGAAATATTCACACAGATGCGCGTAATATATTTATTTCTGGTATTCTGACGCTCGTGGCTGTCAACAGGTGACGAATGTCCACATCGTCGAGTACCTATCTTTTCTGGTCATGATTTATTTTTCGATAATATGATTGATTTTCGCTTAATAAGTGTTTGAAGGGAACATGATTTTAAAATTCTTTTTTCTCAAAAAGGGTTCCTATTTTTTCTTTGATTTATTCTCGAGTAGAAAGAGAGAGAGAGAGAGAGAGAGAGAGAGAGAGAGAGAGAGAGAGAGAGAGAAGGGGAGAGAGCAAGGGTACAGCAGACGATAATTCATGCTACATCAAAACATAACGTGACTGTCATTCTAATCTGTGTAAGTTTTCGACTTTAACACAAATATTTTTGGAAGCACGTCAAACGTTTCCTCTAGAGAATTGTAGTACTTTCAACGTTAACGAGGCGAATTGAACTGAACAAATATTTTATACTGAACACATCACGCGCATTGCAAAATCAAAGAGCAACTCGCGCTGAAGTGAAGAACACTGTACTATTTCTCAGCGCGCGACGCGACGGCGCATTCCCTCGAATCCCCCTGGGCCTCCCGCAAAGGTCAGAGCGGGGAAGCAGCCAGCACACGCCCGTGATCAGCACGTGGGCGCGACAAGTGAGTGACGGGAACGGCTCGTACCCTTAGCCTACATCCCACGCGAGCCAATCACCTGGCGGCGCACCGCAAAGGCGCCTGTTTCTGGCAGCGGTGACCTACCTAGCAGGCGGGCGGCGGGGGCGGGGAGGCGGCGTCCACGCTGACAGCGGCGGCGCGTCGCTGCGTCTTTCTCGCTCGCGTCCATCGCTCCGCCCGCGGCCCGCGACTAACGAGGCGCCCGTCCGCGCCCCGTCGCGCGCTTTGTCGTTGTCGATTCATAACCGCGCGTCTGGCTCATCGGCCCCTCCCGCCGGCTGACCGCTCGCTTCACCGCCTGCGCGGTCGCTCGTGCGCTCACGTACGCCGGATCTCTCTTTTGGCCCAGCGGCTCACGCGCTCTTTCGTCGGCCTTCTAGCCCATCCCCCTGTCTTTTTTCTCTCTCTCTCTCTCTCTCTCTCTCTCTCTCTCGTCCTTTCGCCTCTTCTCCCGCAGTCCTCTCGTCCTCGTCCCCTCCACTCCCCCGCTCTTTCACTGTTCTATCGCCTCTCTTTCACGCTCTCTCTCTCTCTCTCTCTCGTGATTACGTCCTCACACTGTCCACAGCCCTTTGACTAATTTGTGATTTTTGACTCCATCCCGCCTGCTGCTAGCTCGCTTCCTTACCTCCCACCCATCTTTTGCTTTCTTCCCACCTCATTCAGGAGTCCAATGTGCGAGTCCCGTCTTACCGCTCTTCAATCAAGCATTCACCCACCTACCCATCAACCCATACATATACCCACCGTCACAACCAACCACACGCCCATCCACTCACCTACCTATTCACCCACCTGCTCCGTCAATGCATCCATCCACCCACTTACCCAATCTGGTACCTAACAATCTTTCCTCCTATTTACTCTGCCCGCCTACTTACCTACCTATCCACCTACCTACCCGTCAATCCGTCCACTCACCCACTTACCCGACCTACTGTGACCATCCGTTTGCCGAGGTCTCGGAAAACGGAGCACATCAATATTCAAGAATAAGATGAGCTGTTTGAACGCGCGCCAACGCGCATGAATACAATCCGAAAATGAAAACTCGAACTATATCCGTAAGGGAGCGTCTCGGTAAGTATGCGACACCGAGAGTCGGGAGAAAAAGCTTCTTTTCTGAAGTAACAGCTGGAGAGTGAGGACCTACCGATCACGAGAAGGCGGCACCTCGTACTGCTACGGACTTCAGGACTGCATCTACGATAAAAACTCTTCAAGACATTCGAGGAGGTAATTATCATATTACAAGGCATTAAAACAATTCATCAGGAAAAGGATGAAAGTATAAGTGACGCATTTAAAATCTTTGTAAGAGAGAGGAGTGTGAATAGCATGAAACTAACGAGGCCATTCATTTCTTTTCTTTGCAGTTTTTTTATTTTTTTATTTATTCTTCTTATACGATAGCCTCAGTTGTCGTATTGTAGATTCTTTTAAATATGGAATTAAAAGCTAGTTACATTCTATAAAAGAATACGAAAAGAGTATCAACGGAAAACGAGACGGAGGCCACATCGTGAGTTGAACAACGGTACTGGAAAGGGCGACCGTGCGGTTCTGCAGAGGGCGGCTTTGCTCCGACCGAGCTGCAAGGACAAGGACACCGAGCGACTGGAAGAGTCGACGCCGTAGATTTCTACGCCGTGAAAAGACACAGCAAGGTCGTGCCAACTTGAACAATTTGTAGATATTAGAAGGAATAATTTGTTTCGGAAAGAAAGATAGTACAGGTTCTTATACCGATATTCTGTAAACAATAGAATCAATCTTTTCTTTCAAGAAAAACTTAGCTAATTGTAAAGTTGCAACTAGGAATTTACGACTGAATGATTAGGCAAAGTTTTAAGTATTCTTTGAAATTGATTTAAATGAGAGAAAGGAAACAGTGTAGTTAATTATTGAGAGTGTAAGTTGTTTTCTTTTTTTCAGCAAGACAAAATTCTTGTATATGTAAAGTGTTTTATGTTCATTGACTGTAACAGCAATTTAATTAGAATACTTAAGTAAGTGGAAAGTGATTCGACTGAGTTTCTGTGTAAATGCATTCAATCCACAACGGCCCACATGACCCTGATCCCCGCTATTCTAATTGTATTTTTTTATTTTGCGCCCACCTTGAAAACCCATTCTGAGCTAGCCGGCGGAGGGGTGGGTCGCACTACCACCTAGCAATGTGTCCACCTACACAACCACGCCCGCGCACCCGTGCGTCCGCCGGCGCTGCCTGACGGGTCGCGTCGTCGCCCCTATATGTCCGCGTAGATTCCTGCGCGCGCCGCCGAGGATGTCGCCTCCCCGCGAGCGCCCGCTTTGGCATGCGCGCGGCGTGGGGGGCGGGGCGGGGAGGGGCGGTGACGCGTCGAACGTCAGGGAAGCGGGGTAGACAGGCGAAGCTGTACTCCGAATTCCACCTCCGATTCGGAAAGTAGCGAGGGGAAATTTGAAACCTGTGAATTCCGGGGAATCGGCAAAATGATTTGAAACGTCGGATCGTCGTCGTGCTGTCGTCATTCGAAAATTTCGAAACCTCATTTAATGTAGAATGTTACCCACTCCTCTAGGGGTTTCAAGTTCTTCTTCTAAGATTTCATTTTAATCAGAAATATGTGATATTGACTTTGATCTGTGATGTCGACAGAAAGGGAGAAACCTTATGGGGAAAATTGTACCGCACGTGCGAAGAATTCGAGGTGCGGTGGACGTGACAGGAAATGAATGGGTGTGGCAGGGTTTGGAATCAATGCCGACACAATGATGACACATTGGAAACGAAAATGTAGTGCCCATTGAGTCACGTAAAGCGATGCCTACAAAATTGCACGTTACCGCTCAAGAGGCAAATTAATTGTGAACAACCGTTTTCAAACTTTTGTTGTAAGTTCATCGTAATTCACTGTCTGATGCTAATTACAAAATATTAATAATGTATCACAGTTATTATTTTTTCAGTGTGTAAAATAAAATTAGTAATATTTTCTCTCTTGTAAGAATATGTATCGACGGGGTTCAGCTATTCGTAGTAGCGTTCATTTTAGATAAACCTGTATTTTACCTCGTGTTTTCATTATTCATGATCTCTTTTTCGCATTTTCTGAAAAATGTCTGCTATTGTACTACTCACACTTGTTTTCTAAGCAGATGCTTTAAAGGTTTATGGAAAATCGGTGTTAAGGACCGAAAATAATTTTTTGTGTCAACAAACGACTCGTATATTTGAATAACATTACGTATGTTAGAAGTTTATTGTTTTAACGATATGTAAACATCAACGTTGCGATAATATTTTAGAAGAAGCTAAACATTTTAATGCACACATAGCTTCGAATAAATGACTTTATTCATCTCTTTCAACGAAAGAAACTTCATTTTAAGCTGTTATTACGAATTTGATAATCATTCAGACCTCAAAATTGCTATTATTAATAAATCCATGTTTTCACGAGTGGTGTTTGAAATTTTGATGTCTTGTGTGAAAGTAGCGGTGCAACGCCAAATTTAACTATTACTTGTCAATTTCTTTTCCTTTATATTCGTTTACGAGACCGAATGTAAGTTGTGGAAATGAAACTGAAGTTTAGTAAATCAGGAGGTTGTAGTTTGGATGGTCATATTTTCGACTACAGCTGATTTTCTAAATTGTATAGCCCCACGAAAAAAGAATTGTAGAATCACTTTTTTTTCGATTGGTCGAACAACAGAGTAGGGAACCCACGTGATCCTTCCTTCTATGCGTTGCCACTGCCATATTTCGGGCTGGACAATGCTCTGATCTGCTGAAGAGACTTTAATTCATACCTAATATTAGCTCTGCTACGAATACCTAATATCAGCTAGCTCGCGAGTTGCTGATAACTGTGAATTGTTTTTTAGGTAATTCATCAATGCCTTAATTGTGATCCTACATTTTCGGATATTTGATTTCACTCCAGGGCGATTTAACCCTTGAAAAGCCGGCATCTTGGCATTCAGCTCTTTTCCTGGCCCTCCCCTCAGGTCGGACCAGGGCGCGCCGTCATGTGGCAACCGGATACGCCTGAGCGCTACGCCCTCCGCGAGAGTCTCGTTTTATTGATTGGTTGTTGATTCGTGGCGTGCCAACTGCTTAGGTCGAAAGTTACAAAAAGGTAGTGCATGTTTTTACCGCGAGAGGTGGTCTCCCTCTCCCCCTGGATGGTGAGATTTGGCGCCGAACTATCCGTCGGCTTGCGCGATTTTCCTCAACCAGGTATCTCCCACTAGCGTGGCACTGCCCAACCCGGGACAAGCTCTAAGCTCCCTGGCCTCTCGACATATATTGTAGTATAGTGCATGTAAGTGTGTGTGTAAGTAAGGAGT
This sequence comes from Teleogryllus oceanicus, assembly GCA_964035755.1. NCBI lineage: Eukaryota > Metazoa > Arthropoda > Insecta > Orthoptera > Gryllidae > Teleogryllus > Teleogryllus oceanicus. The sequence continues at coordinate 21,449,463 of CAXIVR010000009.1, read as the reverse complement.
GAGTATAGGAAGGAATGAACGTAGGCGGTTCGTTGCCCGTTTGTTAGGGTACTACGCCGGTTTTCGCCTGGAGTTGATCGTAGAAACCACAAAACACTACCGGTCAGAGATGACGACGTCTAGAATTCTCCTTCAGTTACCGATGAACTCGACCTACCTATGTAGCTCGTGTCGATAATCTTGCCACAATGATGTTAATTAATCCCCTGAGCCACCTAATCCGGTATAAAGCATAGATTTTAAGATTCTGACATATATGACGCTTAACAAAAAGCTTGGCATGGCATGAACTCCGAAGCTCCAGTCATGAGTTCCCTGGCCTTCATTGGTGAATCCCAAAAGCGCCCTGTGCTGGCGTTACAGATGTTCTCTCATTCCGCGCTCGACTGTCGAACCGAACGGATCGCTCCTGTCGGTGTGAACAGTGATAACCGTGCGACTTACTAAAAGTTGTGAACCAGCGCAAATCTTGTGGTCTGTGGAAGCAGTCCACTAGTGAGTGCTACGAATTATGTACAATGGATACTGCCCGACAACCGGGCAGCTCATCAATAATGCACTAATAACTCTCAACAGTGATTATTCCATCCAAGACCTACACACATCGATGCTGTACGAACAAGCAACGGCAAACGTCAGTGACGAAGTTACATCAATGGAATCTCAACCAAGTCAAACGACAATGGAATGCCAACCAAATCAACAGACATCGATGGGGCAGCAAAACCCGGATACTCTACAAGGTAACGCTTCAGGCCAACATGCCGCAGGGCAAAATTTAAAGCGACCTTCAGATAATGACACCTCGTCTAGCGAACCCAAAACAAGACAATATAGACAGTTCAACCCAGTTTAGTTATTCGGTCCAAACTTACAATAGATTTGAAGAACTGAACAGAATACCAGATCCCAACAATCAAAATAGGTTTAGTTACATTAATGAAACATCGCCAAGTGTGTCAGAATCAGTTAAAATCCCGCCAATTTATGTAGCAAATATAAAACGCCAAGTGTGTCAGAATCAGTTAAAACAGGAAGATAGTTTCATACCTACAAGGACCCAGCAAATAAGAAATTCTCAGTTGTATTTAAAAATCTACACATCCATCACAGAAGAAATCTACCCCGAATTGAAAGAAAACATCCATCACTCGTTAAGTTACTAGACTCCGAAAAAACAGTAATCCAATTCCAGTAATAGCAGCGATTCAAGGGGAAGAAAACATAGAAAATATTTTAGAAGTAAGACAAATTTGTAATCTCTGTTAAAAGCTGAAAGGAGAAAAAGACCTAAGGCCCCCATTCAATGATGAGATGTCTAGATTTTGGTCATAAAAAATAATTGTAACCACAAAATAGCATGTATTTACTGTTCCAAAACCATTATTTTTGAAACACCCCAAAAAATGAACCATTTAAATGTTATAACTGTAAAAGAAATCCAGAGCAGACCTCAGAACATAGAATCCCCCTATTATAAAAAAAAAGAAAACCTAACCTAAAAGACCCTCCAATTAGATCTAGAACCAATGGGTCATCTACAGTACCACCTAAAATAACCAAACTAACTTCCCAGGCTGTCTAACACTCAAAATATCCCAAACTTTAACACTAACAACACAAACACAGAACAACATAATAATCAATTCTATACTCTCAAAATCGAAATCGTCAAACACACTCGAACGAAAATAACTTTCTCAACTCCTGATCAATACAATAGCCACTCCACATAATCAATATAATCAACTCAATTATCCCAACCATAATAAATAACATCCATTCATCTATCTCAGCATACATTAATAACAATTACAACAAACACAAATTAATAAGATTACCATACTAAATTGGAATGCCAATGGTATAATCAACAAAGTTAACGAACTAAAATATTTCATGGAAGATAAGAAAATTGATTTTGCCTGATAACTGAAACACATCTAAACAATAGTACAAAGATCAGCATACCAGATTATAAAGTAATCAGAGCAGACAGACCAAACTCTAATGGAGGAGGAGTAATGAAGTACTAATAAAGAGCACAATCCCATTTTATCCAATAATACTACCACAACCCAGGTATCGAAACAGCCAATTAAGTTTAAGTAATAACAACTATCTGGAAACTACCCTCATAGTAGCATATAAGCCCCCCCAAGTGAAAATTCAGGATACCAATATCATTGGTGTTATTGATACACACCCAACAATTGCCCTAGGTGATTTTAATGCAAAACATATAAAGTGGGATGTAAAAATAACTCAGCTGGGACACAACTACTACGGTTAATAAACAACAACAAATTAAGTTTCATAACCCAAATGAACCAACCTACTACCCATTTGATCACTCTAGGAACCCTGATCTGTTAGACATAGGCATAACAAATATACAAAAAAAGTTTTTCTCCACAGTACACCATGAAATGGACTCAGACCATCTACCAGTAACAATCACTACACAACAGTCACTCCCCACATTCACCATCACAACTCAATACTCACAAAATTAATTGGCAAATTTTTAAAAAATAATGTTAAAACAAACATCCCAAAGTTCCAAATATTAAGTACACCTCTAGAAATAGATCAAGCTATCACAATCTTAAACAAATATTAAAGAACTAGAGAAAAGTAAACCAAATAAATCACCTACAAATACACAGAATAAAAACAATAACACCCAAAAGCATAAGAAATCTAATTCCATAAAGAATAAAACAAGAAGATTATGGAATTATACTAGACACCCCGAAATTAAAAGGAACTAAATCTATTAACATATATTCAAAAAACACTTTTCACACACAAACAACAACAATACAACACCATGATTCAAACATTAAGCTCCCAAATAACAATACACTGTGGCAATTTAAAAATAAAATACTAAAGAAAAAAATACCATTCCTCCACTTAATACCAACTCAGGAAAAAATTCTCACCCTTTGAAAAAGCTGAAACACTAGCAAATCATTTTGCAGATACATTCAAACAACACTCACCCCACATTCAACACCAAACAATCACACAGATAGCAACAGCTCCTAATTATAATGTACCATCAGAATTAGATTCATATCTCCCAGGAAATAATAAACATAATAAAAACACTCCCCAATAAGAAGGCTCCAGGACATGACAGAATAAACAACAAAATCCTAAAAATTTGCCACATCAAGCCATAGCATTTTTAAATAATATTTATAACTCTTCATTAAGAACAGGACTTCCACTATTATGGAAATACTCAATAATAATACCATTCAAAACCAAACAAACACCCATCAATTGAAAATTATCGACCAATCAGCCTGTTACCCTCCTATCAAAATTCTAGAAACTTATTCAGAAAAGACTTAGTAATTACCTCAATAAAATGACATCATTCCCGACACCAATTTTGGGTTCACAAAAGTTATCAACCCACATCAATTATTAAGAATCATAGAACATATCCATCAGCATTCCAAAGAAAACTACATACTATATCAACCTTTCTAGATATTTCCAAGCCTACGACAAGTATGGCATCAAGGTCTCATGTACAAACTAAGAATCAATGGCACCAAATACCTAACCAACATCATCAATAGCTTTATAACAAAGAACCTTTTCAGTGTCAGTAGATAATCATCTCTCAAACCCCAAACCAAAATATGCTGGTCTTCCTCAGGGGGCCCATTGTCACCTGTATTATTTAATCTTTAAAATCTGATATCCCTACATCCAACATAGTCAAAACAGCACAATTTGCAGATGATACAGCATTGTATTGTTCAAACATATCACTTGACAGAATAAGAAACACATTACAGCAACATCTAAATCAAATACAGTCTTGGTCAAGCAAATGGAAAATTAAATTAAACCCATCTAAGTCAACAGCAAAATTTTCTCACTAAACAATTTCAACACCACCACCTCTCACACTGAACAATAACATCATTCCTTGGACTCCACAAAACAAAGCAGTGAAATATCTAGGTCTGCATCTAGACACCAAACTCAACTGGAAAGAACATATAAACATTAAAACACAACAAACAAAAGCCAAACTATTTCAATTAAAGCCATTAATAAACAACCACAGCAAAATAACAATAGAAAATGAAAAACTCATATATACAGCCATAATTAGACCTTAATGCTATATGCTTGCCCTGTATGGATCAGTGCAGCAAAAACCAATATACATAAAATACAGGTCATACAGAACAAATTCCTTCGAACAATAACCAAAGCACCCTGGTTCATTTCAAACAAACAGCTTCATAAAGAAATTCAAATAAAACCTATCATACACCACATCACCAAGTTATCCAAAATATTTCAACAATTACACAACTATCCAATTACAATTTAGGCAAAGCACCCACAAACCCCACCAGAATAAAAAATAGATTTCCTAAACATGTATTTTACATCCAATTTGCTGATTTAGATGATTCATTGTGAGGTGCCCAGTGGGTTTCCTCTCCCTAAGTAATAATTGTAAAGTTTAATAGTTTAGTGTTTTAAAATAGATCATAAGCATCAAAAACATGTGAAAGAGTTTGTATTGTAAAACTGAACCATGTATACCATTCAGAATAATAAAGTAATTGAAAAAAAACAAAACAGATGTTCTTTTGTTCGACCTCGCACGCGCGCGCACGTGCGTCGTGTCGGTTGACGCTGTCCCCTCCTCTCTCCATTAACACATCACCCGTCCACGCCATTTCTCTCGACACCCCTCTCTGCCTCTTCCACCCCGCTCTTCGCCTTTCTCCGTTCCCTCATCGTATCGCGCCTTCTTCTCCTGTCTCGCAAACGTCCCCACTGGTTTTCGCAGGGTCTTGAAATTGGCTCGCGACGTCGACGTGGCGACGAGATGTCAAGGATGACATTTTGAATCTTGTAAGCAATGTTTTAGACATGTGTTGCGTCAAATCAAACTACGTTGTGCTTCTAATAAAATTAGGGGTGTTCGTAGCGCCTGATGTTGGACATAGTTTGGGATGTACGAAATTTAAGAGAATTGCGTGGCGCAGATCGTACTTTTCATTATTGTATTCTTAGTTTGTATTTTGTCTTAATTTTTATTGTTATTGCCTAGATACATGTTCCTGCGAGTGACAGTATTCCATTAGTGTAAGCGGAGTGATATCTGGGCGCTTTCCTCTATTCATCCCAATCTTTCTTTAAGAAATCAAAGAAATATAAATTGTGAAGCTAATAAAGATATTTTTTGCCAACTCAAAAGTACCAACTCAAAAGTTTTCAAGAAGGGTGGCAAACAAGTACCAAGAAATTAAAGAGGAATAAATATGATTAGCGAAGTTCTCAAAGTGATTACATAGGTATTTCACAACAAATTGACTGAACTCATAGTCTTGAGTAACGAAAAACAGGATTCTAAAGTTGGATGATCAAGTACTCACGTTATTTTACTCAAAGATAAATTGCCGAAAATGCTACAAATTTAATAAACCAAATTTTAATGTTAAAGTGACTTTGAAAGAATTCGAGATACAATAATTGTCTAATTGAGACAGCTACAAATTGTTCATCCAAAAATGATGTGCCCAATGAACTCATTCATTTTAGATATTTATACAGAGGACAATTCAAAGATAATGGTAAATATATGGTAAACTGGCAGATCCATTACAAATTAGTCACCAAGAAGGTTTTAAGCCTATTCCTTTTATTGGGGAAATGGATGATATGATAAAAGAAATAAAAGAGTATTACAGTTTAAAACATATAAATAAAAAATTACTAGTCTCATTTTATGGTACTAATTGTAGAATGTGAAGATAATTTACAAAAGCCGATCCCTCGGTTACACCTGTGTTGTCAAATTATCGTCTAAAATGTCAACCACCAAATATAATTCAATGGTCATAAGCAAAATCCCAACATGGTGCAAGGTGGAAATACATTACTCTTGTTCAATCATTTTCTTTTGCATTTCCAGAATCTCAGCTCTCCGATATCCAGTTGAGGTCAGCTACTTATTCAAAGAATCCGAATTAAAGCAGAGTGTTGGGCTATTTTAACGACCCAATGGGGAGAAATAATTAACTACACCTGAAACCTAAAGTAAGATTTTAAAAAATACTATAGCACGTCCAGTACGTATTTACGCTGCAGAAACTTGACCGGAAACACCAAGGACATTCCAAACCCTGAAGGGCAAAGATGAAAATGAAAAATAGAGTTTCGGGAATGAACCATGTAAGGGTACAAAATATGTTACAACTAATATTTAATGGATACAAAATCGTAGAAGGAATGGAAAACAATATCTATCTCACATGTGGGAAGCAATAATTATTAAGAAGGCAAGGGATAACACCCCAAAAGGAAGCAGAAGACTCGATAGTCCGATTGCGAGATACAGGGATGTTCTGGAATAACAAGCTGCATGCCTAGAAAGAAAGAAGAAGAAATTGATTATTATTTCGCACCTCACTAATGTTAAATAGGATACCAGAGATATAAATCAATATACTTGTGTCTGGGACCTTAAAAATCTTCTTACTCAATAGAATATTGATCTTCAGTACAACGTGTACAAATGCTTGTCCAAATTTACAGTGATGTATATCAATCAGTTATCACGCGCACAAAATAATTTTTCCAATTTTCCAGTTTAATTACTGATCATTTTCTGACATGTTTTAGGAATATTATCCCGATGGGAATAATATTGCATGTCTCTTTTAATAGGAGACATCAATCCTTCACTTTATATGATTTATTTTTCTGGATTCGCAATATCCTGATTTATTTTTCTGGATACGCAACTAAGCTGTATTAGAATTTCGATTCTTCAATAAAAATTTCTGTTATGAATACATGCATTAGTACAAGTACAAACCTGCAATCTGACATGCATTCGTTCATTGCCCCTAGATCTCAATATTTACGTTAACTGTAGTTAATCTATTTTAATGTACATTTTTCCTCGTTTTAGCTCGGCATAGCGTCTGCATTTCTTTTCCGCCTACCAGTAGCACAGCTCACTGTCAGAAATGCCCCATCAGATAGTTCCCAGAAATTCAAAATATAGGACACTCTATAACCTGTGATGCTAAAACAGCACGTACTTTCGCGCCACGGTAATGGCACTGAATAGTTTCAAGCGAAAACAATAGTTTCAGTGATTTTTATTCTAAACTTTAAACGAAAATATATTTCTGGTAATTGAATTATTGCAGTGTATGCAGTGTATCTTACGAAATATACGGGATGAGGTTTTAGCGTTAGCACTTTCCATATGCAGTATGCGAGAAAGTAAAATAATTAAAAGTTAATGAATAATACGATACCAATAGCGTTGGAAAGCAAATGCAAATACTTCGGAAAAATATATATTTATTATTAAACACTATGGTATTGTAATATTCTTCAAATCTATAAAAGTATTGGTTGTAGTAAAATATATATTCTTAACCGAAAGGCACCGTTAAGATCTTCTTTTATCACTGTGGCGTTACAACAATGGATTACAACAACCAACAATGATCGCTAATCTATCCTTTTTCATATTTAACAAAGGACGAATTTTAAAATGAAATAACATAAATATAATAAAATATAATAAATAATAAAATGATGTGAGAAATAATATACAAATTCTAGCTTATGTAGCATCCAACTGTGTGAATTGGGAGCGGACGACTGAAGGCTAGCAATATTTCATATTTATTTTAAATAAGTTTTAAATAATTTTAAAAAAATATTTGTAAATATATAACAAAAGCTCCCGGAATCGTTGTCGTTCCCGGAATCACTGACAATCAACCAACCAACGTTAAATACTCGTATATTTGACCATTTTCCTTCAGGTCACGTACCATTGTGATTGAGCCGCGGCGGCTGCGGTGGCGATGCGGGCACTAGCGGCGACGGGCAGAACTAAACACGGTTTGATGGTGCGGCGGAGAGACAGCTGCGCATCGCTCAGCGAAGCGCCTCGCGTCGTAGATGCTGCCGCTGCCTCGCCGGTGCCGGTCGCGGTCTCCGACACGTGCGAGACACGTGTCGCGTCAGCAGGCGCCGCCTCGTTAGCGGAGACAACAGAGCCTCGGGGCCTCTCCCTCCCTCCCTCCCCACCCCCCGGTCTCTCTCCCTCTCTATCCGCGGTGTATCAGCCCCTCGAGAGACGTCGGGAGGGGGTGGGGTGGGGTGAGAGAGATCTGTATGGAGAGCTGAAGCGGTTTCGGTAATTGAGGTGTGTGTGTGTGCATCATAATATCCTAATTTGTCCCGTGAAAGGAAAATCAATGACAGATTGTAGACCAAGGAAATATATTTACTACTGCGTTTACACTCGGTGCGATTCACTGCAGTAATTTGCATCGCTCGGCGGAAATCCTACCTGAATGGGTGAGATCAAACGTGTGTCACATCTTTATAATTTTGCAATTTCTTCTGTGTGATTATGGAATGTCATTGATAGGCTCAAACTGATAACTCTCGAAATGCATTCTGCTTTCATTTGCATCTCGATGTGAAGAACTGTACTTGACAAAGTTTCCTCGCCATCCCTCATGGTTCTCATTTCTCGAAATAGCGTTTACGCCAGAGAGTTTGTTTGTATCATTTGATTCCTAATGATTTTGCTGTTCATCTGGACATATAAACCTAAATTTAGTAATGTAATGACCGTGAATGCGACCCTATCTTGATTGTGAAGGTACGGCTGCTGTAGCCAGCTCACGTTTTTCGTCGCCTTGTAAATATCATTTTGAATTTATTTCCGAAAAAAATTTCATTATTAATTAAAAATGTTAATTTTAAATACATACAATACGGCCGGATGCTCTGATAAGTACATTGCTGTGGTTTCTCCGATGAACAGGTGAATGCCGGGGCAGTACTCTAACAAATGTGACCGATCATAAATCGATTGGGGGATTATTCGTGAGATCGTGGTCTATGAAGATTACAAAACAAAACACACAAAGTCATGACCACAGAAAAAATCTAATATAATTAGACTATTGCGTGGCAAAAAAAATACACGATGCAAATACAATTGACCCATAAAAAGAAAACGAAAAGACAACAAGAGTAAACATTTAAGAATACTAAAAAAACACAAAAAGAAAATTATTCATTGACCATTATATGCCTTCAAGTCCAGGCGAGTAATTTATTGCTCTATTCTTCTCTCACTTGGTTGGAACATTTGGATGTTAAATCGTGTGTTATAGATCTCTTGAAATCAAAGTATTAATTCTATTCATTCATAGTAAGGAAAAATGCCTACATTAAAAATTACAAAAATACTATAATGAACTAAAACACAATGTATCATCGAAATAATATAATTCTGGCGCATAAAAGAAACTACAGTCTGCCAACTATGAGATAATTGGGCGTACCATAACTTCAGTAAACGATGATACGAACACTACTGCAATTTTCGTGTGGCTGTTGTCTCACGTGCTTGCGAGTCATAAATAATTTTGCGTGCGACTGAGGCAAAACTGCAACAAGTGACATTTGTTGACCAAAGTAAAGTCTTCGTTATATCGGTACCTGTCACTTCCGTGGCATTAATGATGTATTTAAGCAATTAAGATGAAAAAATAAGGTAGTATTTTAAAGTAGCGTCAGGTCAAGAAATGTATGTTATGAATCGTATTGATAAATAAGAGGCACTTAAAGCAACTGTTTTCTAGTCCACATTTTAGCGCTTAATAACATTTAAATCATATTCATAAGCAAACCGTTATATTGATGGATCATTCGTTATTTCAATAGTAACAGTATTAGATCATCAGTATTAAGTATAGTAACGCTGTTAAAATAATAAATTTTACAATGCGCGGGTCCTTGAATGAATTTTTAATTACACATAATCAAATAAAAATTAATTACATTTTAAGATTCTTAATAAACTTCGAGAACTTTCTAAAACTTAAAATTGCATTGCCCATCAGACCTACTGCGAACGCTTTTCTATTTTTCGCGCCGTTTTCTCGAATGCGTCTCCAACTTAGAATTTTCTAAGCATTTTTTGAAATACGCCAAATCAGACATCGTCCTAAACGTGTTTTTGCAGTTCAGTATCAAGCGCACCATTCTCCAAATGGAGTGCATGTACCGGCATCAGGCATCTTCAGCAAAGTTCCGTGCAGCCCCGCAGGAAGTCGGTGCTCTGGGGCGCCGCTTCCTTTGCTCTGCGCCGGGGCAACCTGCCTGCGGCCGCAACACGATCTTCCGGCCCCTTGCAGCGAAGCCTTTGCGCCACCGCCACGACTACTTCCGTCTCCTCTGGCGCCTCCGCCCACACTGACCCCCGCCGCCACCCTTCCTGCTCTGACTGCCGACACTCCCTCGCCCTCGTCTTGACCTTCCAGCGCTCCACTCCATCTCCCGTTCCCCTTCTCTTCCTCCACCTTTCTCTCTTCTCTTCCTCTCCTCTCCCCTCCTCTTCCTCCCACCACCCCTCCCGTCACTTCGTCTCTCTCCTCCCACCCCTCCTCTTCCTACCTCCCCCCTTACTACCTCCCCTCCCCTATTCATCTTTCCTCCCAACCCCTCCTCTTCCTCTTTTCACCCCTACCCGTCTCTTCATCTCTGTCCTCCCACCCTACGTTTCCTACCCCCCCACCCCTTTTAATACCTCCTTCCCTTCTTCATCTTTCCTTCCCTCTCCTCCTCACCCTCTCTGCCACCGTCCCTTCTCTTCCACCCCTGTGAGTACACCGCTCCCCGGCCGCAAGGCGGTCGGTGGCCCAGGTCCCAAAGGCTCTGTTCTTCGTAATGGTTTGCTGTGCATCGCTGCTACTCACCCAGCCTGGTGGGATGCTGCTGAATTTCATGTGTTTCGGGTGCTTTCAAAGGTTTAAAGGCACTGGCATAAGTATCGGAGGTTTGTTTGCACTCAACAATGAATAAATGAAGATGAATTATGGCTTCCTAATAATTTATTTTACTAAAAAGAGTGAGAATTGTACTATTCTCATTAATATTTTGTTATAAAGATCTTTAATTGCTTGTGTAAATTTTATTCCCTTTGTAAAGGATTATGAGCGAAAATGATTATAAAAATTTTGAATATTGTATCTAGGGCTAAAATAACTAAAAATATTATTTTACTTTTGAAATACAAAGTCTACAGTTCAAAACATTAAAGAAGCAACTCCTAACATTTCAGTTATGCTACATCATCATTCAACATCGGCATTCTTGGACATTGGCGTATTTTTGTGATTCCGAGATGATAAGTTCATATAACATCGCAGTCACAAAAATTATAAATACACATTCCAAGCAGTTTACATGCTATCACAGAACATATTAATGAGAAACCTTGCGTGAGTAGGATCAAATAATCTTGTCTGTACCTATTAATTCATCCAAACTCGTATGAGACAACGACGTTCAAAGTTGCAAGAAGAAAAATGAACCCAAGACTTGTTTTGCCCACAAGTCCTTAACTTCATCCTTTTATTGCTAATTGTGTGTCCTGATTCTGAAACGCGATGGCGTTTCCCGCTTGTCCTGAATTCTGTAACGTAATTTTCTCACTCCCCCGTCCGCTGGACGTCCGCAATGCCTGGCTTCTTCGTAGAGGGCGCCACAACGAGTTGACCTCCTATGAAGCGTTCGTTTAAATTGATTCCGCTACCACTGCGACGCCAAAATTGTGTTTGGAATAATAAAACAAATAAAGCCATACAATTTATTTCAAATTAGAACTAATGCTTGAGATCTGGTGTTCCAAAGATCTATTTATACTATATTACAAATAAAAGGCAATAACTAATGTAAATGAAATTCAATTTTCTGTAGGTGTGGATTAGAAAAGGATTGACAAGGTTGCTGTGAGTGGCTTAGAAAACTCGTGTGCTTCCATTTAGAAAAGGGTAGTCTGGTAAGTTATTTCGTTTATAATAATATATTGATTTATTTTTAAATTCGCATATTGTAAAATTAATTTACGTAATTCAAAATAACTATTTTCCATAGGAAGGTTCTTGTCCTGCAATTACGCAGTTCCTAGATTCGCACCTAAATTTTCAAGAGAAGATAAATGACGGTGAGCAGTGAATATTTCATATAATCCGTCAAGCTCAAGCATCAATAATAAGCGCAAAATATGAACGTTAAAACACGAGAGTTGTTATGTTACTACAGATATTAGTGTCTCGGACTGTTTCAAAACTTTATGTATTTCTTCTTAATTCTTCTCCTTTGTTTGTTCATCACTTTTTCTCTTCTCAGGCTTCTCTTCTCCTACTTCCTCTCATCTTTCTCCTTTATTTATCCTTATTCTTATTGTTCCATTTAATATTATGATGACACGCAATTGCAGGTCCAGCAAAATGAAAGCATTTACAATCTTAACATCAAAATGATTGCATCATAAAGCAATTCACAGATGACATTTATTCGTGATTCTTAGTTAATAATGTTAACTAATTTAGTTCTGAGTGTAGGTCAAGGGGCTGGAATTGAACTTACTTGGCTATCCGGGAGATGCCGTGTCCAGGGCACAGGTGCCGACGTTTCGGTCGCCATTCTGCGACCTTCATCAGGGCGTAGTATTGCACGAAGATGGACTGCGCATTGGGTTTTTATGTGGTTTCTCTCCTGACTGCTGATTGGCCGGATGATCAGCCATTGCGGAGAGAGTGCAACGGCCAATCAGGGAGCGGGCTCCCTGGGCGGGGTGGACGAACCCACACCGCGCGTGATAGGACGGTGTGCAACAGCGGGTCCCGTGTCGGGTCTCGGTCGGGCGTTCTGGAAAAACAGATGCTTCCAGACATCATGGAGACGTAGGCCTTGATCAGCATTGAGATTTTGAGGATGATTAATGATCTTTATTGGCCTCTTTAACTCTTCTAGTTCCCCAGCGGCACCTGTGCCCTGGACGCGGCGTCTCCCGGATAGCCAAATAAGTTCTAATTTTAATTTCGTTTATTAATTTTAACTTACGAAGGTCATGGAAGCTTTCCCTCGAGTACAACATCCTTCAACGAAAGGATCCGTCGTCTGGACCGCCAGCACGATTCCAGGTTCTTGGTGGAGTCGCCGCAGCCACTTGGCCTCCAACGTGGCGGCCCACGCTCCCCGCCCCTCCTTCCGCCCCCCACCTTCCCCCCTCCGCCCCTTAAATTGTTTTAAGTCTCCACCGCGGCGCCTCAAAGGCGGCGGGCGGAGGGGCCGGCGCAGGTCGCACTTCCGATGGGCAGCGAGTTGCGGTCAGCAATCGACTTAGCGCCCCCGCCCGCTCTTTAGCGCCACCACCGCCCTCCGGCCGCAGCCCTAGCGCAGACAGCCCTCTCCCTCTCCACCTGCACCTTAAAGCAGGCTGCCCAGGAGGTGGTTTCCTGGCGCGGGCAAGATTTCACCCTGGCATCTGCACACGTCTCAAATACATTAGTTCCATATTAGGTTTCCATCATAACTTCCTACCAGGACCGGAACGTGCAGGATAAAAGTGATATTTTGTGGAAAAGTTTCATATTTAATTTTATTATGAATGAAAAGTATTAAGTAAATAATTTAGTTAAAATTATCGTAAATAATGTATTAACATAAGACAGCTTTTGGCTGTCCGGGTTTCGCCACGTCGAAGGCTGTCATGCCGACATTTCGGCCATCTTGTCGTGGTCTTCCTCAAGGATGGTCAGGGCAGACTAGACATGAGAAACATTACGATATTGCAGTATTCGGGAAGACCGTTTTTGTTGAAATAATGAATTTATTGCGGTATTACACAAGAGGATTTTATTTGTTCTTGAGCAGTGTGCATGTTACTTTTTGGAAAAACATTAGTGTTCAGCAATTTTGTTGCTGCAGCAACTAAGAATTATGACAATGATAATTTATAATAATAATTTGTTATAATTTTTTATTGTTACTAATTAGTTTGTTTTGGGAACAAATTCTGCATTTTTCGTAGTGTGCACGTTCGCGATGTATCCTCCAAAACAAAACGATCCTACCTTTATACGATGTATATGACATTGCATTATTTCATAATTTTTAGAAGAACTGTGCGCGAGGTTTCTTCCGTCGCATTTTCATTCATGCTATCATAAATGTTATTGTTAAATTTTGAGAGAATTCTCTGGGGAATGTACAGAATATGTCTCGTTCGATTAAGGCTGGTATTGTGTTACGACTGAGATGATGCAGCAGCATCTTCTATGTTCAGTTACTTACAACTGCAGAACTTCGAGGCATGCAGAGATAATAAATAAACTTTTATGTTCATGACGGCAAAGAAAAAGTAGTGCGAGGTTTCTTTGCTAACTTAATTCATTACAAGAGAAAGGTGTAAAGATTCAAAGAGACCAGTTTTTCTTGTTTCATCTGACATAGGAAACGGTTATTAACATAAAATACGAGGATTAATCTATTAAGGACGGAATTTGTGATGGAAAATTTGTTTAAATTTAGTTTACCAATACGATTTAAAAGGTTAAGAATCTATAAATTTCGGTTTAAAGTCAATTTCTTAAATTTTATTGAGAAAGTGTGACCGAATGGTCACGCTAGTTCCTTTATAAAACAAACAACACACATTGTAATAAAATGAAAATTATTTTTTATGAAAAAATTACAAAAGACCGACTACATCTCTAATTTACATTTAGAATATTCTTCCAACACTTTAACACACTTCTTCGGTATGTTTGTTACTCTGATTCACTACAGGTTGAATCAAATGATTTTGCTCACATCTGATATCGAAAGTTCTATTCAGTGTGAAACTTATTTGATAATTGTGACCCTTCCAGAACCTCTCGAGAGAACTGCATATTTAGTTAGATAAGTAGTGACAATCTATCTGAAATGAAGTTTTGCATTGATTGGTTCTAAAGATTTTTTGCACAGTACCTATATTGTGCATTTCAGCATCTAAGAGCCATGTGAAAATACGCCAGTGCCATTTTTCCCTCTTACGTCAATTTTGATGTCGGCAATATATACGAATAGTATAGATTAACACATTTATTTTATATTTATTATAAGTTGCATGTACGTTGACAGTGTACATGATAGAATTGTCTTTCCATGCTTCTAAAATCAATCCATTTTTGTTTACTTTGGAATCAATAACGGCTATTTCTTTTTGCATCGTTTCTTTTTCTGCGTATTTCAAGGCAATCGTTTTGAATCTCGTTTGGTTTCGTTGATCTAGTTTCTTTATATCCCCGCTCTTTCAAATGCACAAATAAATTGAAATTAGTGAACAAATTATCAAAATTAAACTTTTTTTTTTGGAAGTAGATCTAACTTATTTACAAACACTGCTGCTGGCGTGCCAAACACATGTTCATAGAGTTCAAGTTTACACTTTCAAATGACCGGATGTGAAATTATATGTATCCCAAGGCCTAGCGTAACCATATGGTCACGCAAAATTAAAATTGTACGTAAGCAATTTTTGTTATTACTTAGTTATATTATTAAACTATACTTTAAATCATACAATGTATTAAACAAGCAATGAAAAAACTATCGAAAATATAAAGCCATACTTGACCCAAAATGTTGATTTCCGAAGATATGAATCTTATTCGTCCACACAATAATCGGCGTACCTACAGGCAACGAGGAGTTAATGAACAGATTGCTCTTAAATGTTGTTTAATATACAACTGTAGGGGATAATTGTTATATACAGAAAATCTAGAGGTAGATAAATAAAGTTCTTTTCTAATTCGTTTATTTACAATAAGCTCCAAGTCCAGACTAAAAGCCAAGTCAACATATGCAAGTAGATGTTCCGTTCGCAGTGCAGTAGTCACAATCCACAAGATTCTTCCCGAAAACAAATCCACACGTCGTCAACAATAACATTCATTACAATGCACTCACTAAACCAGCAACACGCCCTACCACTGAAACTTGACTCTGCTGGTTCCTCCGGCTCGAGGCCCTCTGCACGAGTCTATGCACTTCCCGTCTCTGCGGCGGCTGAAGGTAGAGGTGGTGCCCTCTGGTGGATGCTCCTGTTGCGGTCTGGTGCCTCGGTATGGGGCGCCGCCGTTTGCCCTACTCCTGGTGGCGCCTTCCGGCATTGCTCATTAATTGTCCCGTCACCGATCCGGGCGCGCCTCCGGAGCAGTCACAGTGGGCCGCATCTCTCGCCTCCGGCACAGTGTCTCCACCTGGCCTGCCTCCGCGGGCACAATGCCCAATACATAGCAACAACAACCTCGAAAACATTAATTACAGTTTTTATAACATATTTACATCATTGTTGTACTCGTGACCATATGATAACGTAAGTTTCTAGCGTTAATTAGTAAGTGTCTTACTTTTGATTCGATCGACTTGTAGGCTGACTGTACGCTTTGTGTACTTACCTGCCTTAAGAACATATTCCTTACTTTTCATATGGTAAGTTTCCTCGTTTTCATATAATGTTTGCTTGAGTTGTTGAGACGTAAATATAACTCCAACGCTCTCCGTCGGCACAAAAGCAAAGCCAGTAATCCTTTTTCGTCATTTGAATGAGTGCCCAAAGTTGGAATCTGTAGAAGACTTCCACCATAATGTGATTTCTCATTATTTTGTCTTAGGCAAAGTTTACCACTGGACTGAACTGTCTAAAGTAGTCAAACAAGGGAAGCTTTTTGGTGGATGGAGAAAAGTGCAAGACGACCAGCCCTTATCTACTACTAATTTAATTTTGAGCTATCCGTCCTTTTTGATCGGAATAACTGATCGAAATAACCGAGATAATTGATTAAGAGGCGCCACGGTAGTCAGTTTATGATTATTGAAATGAATTCGTTATGAACCCACGTGTTGGCAAAGCCTGCCGAAGGGAAAATATACTATGTAAGTAAGGCATATATAAGCACTCAAAGATATTGATAGCATTACCTAGATGAACATGTAGTACTAGGCAGTTACAAACTGAAGGCTGCCACATTGCAGGCAACTGTTCCCCTTGGACAGGTGCTGACAGCTGCTGTATACGTGACGAGTTGTAGCATTCCCATCTACTTTCTTTGATTTGCATTACTTTGTCTACTATGCATTTCATATTTACGCACCAGTAAAAATATATATTAGTGCTTCATGGTTCTGTGACCTCAAAGGCAATATAAAGAAGCATTAGGGTTACAAGAAGCAACTTTCAATCATCCAAATGATGCAACCAAAACATGTTTCGTTTAGTAACACGATAACGTTTTGTTGGTAATTGTTTTAATATTGCACATATTTAACGCAGTATTGCGTAAAAACTACTAAAATTTTAAAAAATGTACATAAAATTAATGAAAGATCTAAGTATGGGTAACTTAAGCAATTTTTATAAGTGCATTATACTCCATTCTTACAAGGAAAATTAAACAATTTGGAGCAACTTTTTAGAAAAATGTTGAAAATGTCACATCGGCTTTTTCTGAAGTATCTCGAAAAAGTACAGACAGTCGGGTGACGGAGAGCCTGACGTTTTATTAACAATCGATTTTTCGGCATCAAAGTTCTACCAAACGAATTCTGATTACATAATGTAGTGAAATTTATTGTAGGAACAATATTTATTCATATTTCTACCGCATTGAATTAGATACATTGTTTAGGTGATCTGATTTCTATCGAATGGGTAGGCAAGGTTGGTACCGTTTACGCGATGTAGAAGCTTTCGTAAGGTTTCTTTATTATAGTAAAACTAAGCCGGAATAGACAGGGCCACAAAAATCTGGCTTAGGAGGTCATGCCTGCAAGGTGATCCACTATAACACGTGGCCATTGATGGTCGCTGCCCTGAAAGTGCAGTAGATTACATGACTTTATAATAATTATTAAAACACATTAACATATAACACATTATGGAAGAAATCACCATTAAATGAATATTAAACTTTCTTCATTGTCCGCTTCTGATTGAAAAATATAAACCTTACTGGCTGAATTCACACTGCTTGCTGTCTCTTTCAACACACGTTGCGTCACAACCCAGAATCCATGACATTGATAATTCCTCGCGTGACCTTTGACACGCGCATGTAGTCGATGGGGCAAGGGACGAATGAACATGATTTCAACGCAGGCAGGGAGACAGGTGAATAGAAGCCATGTCCGTGCATCTTCCCACGCTGAGAGAGACGGGAGAGAGGGTCATTGATAATTTAAACAGGCTTGCAGATGCATTTATTTCATTAAGAACCTCTAGCGTATCTCTGCCAATTGCATTAAATTCATGAGAATTCGTTTTATAAAGATTTATTTCGGCAGAACACGAAAAACTGTTCCGTTTCCTGTTTGGAGGGATCCGTTGTATGCTGTAAAAATACCATTGAATATCACGGCCGAGAAATTTTCCGGTTAAAGGAGGTTTCAGTCGGTTGCGGTATAGATAGCATTGTTGTTGTTACTTGATTATACTTAAATCTCGTGCATGTCAATATTATGACAAATGCAGAATGATCCATTACGCATTGTTCTCTGGCCTTAAAGATATAGAAATGAACAATTTTGACAATGATCGCACTACGGTGAATACGGTGTCTATAGTGCTGTTGAGAAAATCAATCCTTTGTGTAATTTCATAATGGGTTAAAAGTATAAAACAGTGTTTGTGGGCTTTATTGTCGACTATCTCTCACACAATTAAAGGGAGTAATTGAATATGTATATACATACATAGTATATATATATATATATATATATATATATATATATATAGTACACACATGAAAAATTTATTAAAAGTAAACAAAAAATTAAATACTGTAAGATCACTCATGTAATTCCGTAACTCTTAAGCACCTGAAAACAATGGAATCAAATTTCTGAATTATTTACGGGGCAATACGAACTCGCAATACTTATACTTCAATTGCAATCTCAATATCTTGAAATCACGACGGCACGGGGTTCATGGAAATAATGTTTTGGAATGTAATGTGAGTGAGATAATTGTTTTGAATAAATTGAATAAATTTTTCAAAAGATGAATTGAGGTGGGGCATGGCCCTCATGCTCCCTCGCTGGGGTCCACCGCTGATCTGTAATCTGTTTTGCCTACCTACGACGTGTTCACGAGCCGCCACTGAACTTTCTTTTCAAAGAAGGCCGTCCGTCCGATAGAAATTTTTCCTTCCCTTCCAAATGAAATTTTTTCTCCATAGTTGATTTTTTTTTCAAGAAGGTCATGTTAATTGTTTTGAAAATTTTAATAATTTTCGCGCACGATTGAGAGCAAATGTAGCATTAAAAAAATTAAAAAAACAAGATTTTCAAAAACAGCTCAAATATTTTAACTTTGGGTAGAGATAAAGCAAATGTGCTCTATAAGATGACATAAACGCTATATTGATCTGTTCTTCATTTTTAAAAATTTGTAAACCTGTATTTTATGGTTCATTGCTGTGTGTTTACGGACCTCAAAACATTAAACGGTATTGTTAATACCCTTGCGGACCTTTCTGATTCTTAATGGCATCTGGCCTTTTGAATACTTTATGGCCCGCTCAAATACCAATACAACACATACAACATTTTTATGAATTGCTACCAGTCACTCATATTTCTCTGTTACGTGTCACCTTTTTTTTATACATTCTTCTTGAGTAGTAGTATTACTCATAGGAGCAAGATGTATAATGCACATCGAATATCATCCTCGAAATTTTAATTTTCGATATTATCAAATATTCTAAGTAACTTTTGGCAATAGAGGTAAGTAACCTAAAAGTAACGTTACATCAGCGCATTTCTCACGGTTATATGATAATCAAATACGCCATAAATATTTTCCTATATTTCTCGAGATGTTACTGGAAACCACTGTTTGTAGCTTCTGTTAGTTAAAAGTAAATTCCTGCAGAAACTTACAATATTCTCTTTTCATTTGGTATGAAAATCAATTCAAATAAACGATTATGCACAGTAATTAGATACACATTCTGTTTTGTTTCTCTGACGTCATATTGTTTCAATGATGATTACAATGAGTCTTTTCACTCAGTGCCAAGAAAACTTATAAAATATTTAGAATTCTCGTTTGGTTCAGCAACCAACTGGTAAACCATAGTTTTGTATGTGCCACTACGGCTGTTACATAAATGATTCTTGTTTTTCAGGCGAATTCCAACCTTCGACCAGAAACCTTCGAGTTTGGAATTCGCCTTCGTGCCAAAACATCTACTGTACTTCCTAGATACATAAATAACTGTTTCGACTTGTCTTTCACGACACTATTATTCGGGACATTATTATATTTATGAGTACATGTGCTTTAAATAATGCCATATAATGTTTCAAAACAAACATCTTCTATTAGTCAAAATAATATCCAAATTCTGCATTTCAGAAATTAAATCAAAACGCTATTTACCTCAAAATACTCCAATTTTTTTCTCCCAATACTCCAACGGATTGTGCCAATTGCACTGTTTATTGGTGAAAGAAAGTTAATTTTCAGGAATTCTTTTTTTTCTAAAATACAAACGCTACAATTAAGAAAACTGTACTAAATGCACATTTTCAGGAATGTGTAAACACTTGTACTGGTAAATTAAAGTGCTTCAAATGACTTCTAATGAAGGTTTTAAAAAACGCAAACATTTTCTGTGGAAAAGGGCTTCAAATTTGCATTTTCAGTAACGCTTATATGCCATTTTCTTAAAAACGGATCTGAATGTTTCAACAAAAATTGATATTTAGGACAAGGTTTCACTCTTTTGTAATATTCTTAAGATATTATTTCTGTTTTACTATTAGTAAACCGAAAAACTGAGAAAAGTTAAAATGTACTGAGGCGATAGATGGCATGGTCAAAGCATGTGGCAAGACAGAAAAGCTTGAACAGACTAAAAGAAATTAGAAATCTTAATAATACGAAAAGGTCTGCCTTTCCCTAGCACCACTAGTTACTTTTGATTCAAGAGAAATGTGAAGATTTTCGAGTTTTAGTTTGATTCAGCAACGCACTGTTAAACCATATCGTTTTATGCTCCTAGTCATTACTCGATCTTTTTGTCCCTCGGGCAATTTCCAACCCCTCGGACAAAAAGCCATGTGAATTGCATTGCTTTTGGAGATACTTCTATTTAACGCTCTATGCACTGCATGCTCTATACTTCCTGTAGGTCATTTCTCATACATATTACAGAGCATGAAGTTGTATGTTACAAAATTTTATTCTATGCAAATTGGAATTTTCTATTTTCATTGTGATCTTATTGTCGGACTTCGAAAAATTTGCATAGGTTACATTTTATGGGCAATATTTTGATGTTTCCATTTTTAAACTTCTATTTATTTCTCCAACTTGTAGTTTTGTAATTACTGCTGTTTGAACTTGTTAAATTAAAACTGAGGATAATGAATGTTGACAGTAAGAAATGGTACACGCATTTAATTTGCTACTAATAGCAAATTAGTTTTCATGCAGAATCTCGAGAGTTAGAAGATGAAATATGTTCAGTAACATTAATTGAAAGACTATCAATCAACGGTATCTGCGACAAAGAGATTGCAAGGATAAGCATTGATGCAACAAGCGACATTCCTGAATCCCACCCTGTAATCGCACTTACTCTGGGCCCATACTACATATTATCTGAATCCACATGACAATACATGCGAATTACAAGGCTGAGGATTTCACTGATTAATAGGATTATTTGTGTGTCGGAATAAATTGATAATTCTTCATCCCTTGCAGTTTCTACAAGAAGTAGGTTGAGTGTGAACATTTTAAGAATTAAGAAATGTAGTTATTTTTCTCAGCTTTAAGCATTTTAGGAAGATATGATCAACAATGACAGTAACAAACACGAGTTATTATAACTACTGTTCATATTTTAGATTTTATAATAGGTCGATATGTAGTGATTTAATTTAAGACCTTTATAAGACTTTCTAGGTGGTTTTTAGAACGATATTGCAGCATTGTCATTTCTGGAAGGCGCCGTTTTGATTTCAGTGATAAGGAAGGAGGACGAATGTGCAAAAACATAAAAATAAACAATTGATTAAATTTTTTGTTGGCGCTCCTTTTTTAACTTATTAAATTTCTTTGTAGTCATAATATTTTTCTCTCCTAATCTACTTTATTTTTATGTGAAAATCAAAAGACTTAAAACAGAGATACGTTATCCTCCTTGGTCACATATATTATTTGAAGTAATGCTCATTTTGCAACAGCGCATTCTTTCACAAACAAGTTTATCCCTTGAGTACAACGTAAAATGCAGAAAGTATTAAAAACTAGTTATTCTACTAGTTTATAATATTAATTGCACTACTATATAATATTAATTGTAATGGCTATGGTATATTACATTTTTTAAAACTTTTATTTACTGCCTGTTCAATTTAATACACTTTTCTCAAGAGCTTTAAAATATTAAAAATAACTTTTATACAAGGTGCCAGCGATTTGTTAAAGGTAAATTAGATACCTATTTCTAAAACGGTAGTTTAAAAATGATAATGGGAAGAGTAGAAGAGTGTAAATATTTGTAATTGAAAAGTTATGTTTAAAATTAACAACAAAATTATGGAGGATGAAAATATATTTTGGGGAATCTTAAACGAATACGAGAGTCTATAGTGTCTAATTTAAATCAAAGTTTTTGGAAGTAGATAGAAGGTAATATGTTATAAATTTTGTGCTGATATGTTTTAATAGGTTGCATTTGTAATTCTCGATGAATGTGCCTATTCGATTTAACCACTCAGCTTCTAATAATTTTCTTATTAAATGGTTTTGTAATGTTCGTCAATTTATTCATGTGTGTGATGATTGCACTACAGCACAAATAAGAGATCTCAATAAATCACTCCTGTATATTAACATACCACGTTTTATCTCACTTTGAATTTCTATGTATTAATTTCGGTAGGACATTGCCTTGACAAATAACTTTGAGATGTGAGATTTGTGTCTTGAATCAGTTTATCAACGGAAAGGAATAAACATTTAAACAATATAGCTATCTAAGGAATACTAACATTATTAATAATTGGAGGAGGAGAATTGGTAGGACTGTGTAGTGTGAACATTTTGGCTTATGTTTTGAGGAGTTAATTTTGATTCTACAATTTTCATTGCTTTATATGTGAAAAAAGGGTAAGGTCACCACCGAAAAAGAAAGGCCCAGTACATTACGTTCCCCTCTTTTCATTAAACTTTGTATTTGTGTACGTCATATTTTATTAGCAAATAAATAAAAGACTTTGCATGGAGAATGGGTCTTATTACTCAATGTCACAATTAACATAGTTTACTCGTATTGCACTCTTTACAAATTTGCCAGATTGCTTCAAGAGCGTCTTCCCCTAATGTCTTAGAACGATTCTCCGAATTGTCCGGTTAAAATGGGAAATCATGGGTTGAAATTTTTTATGGAAATGCAAGGTTTTATTACGAAGGGCTATGGGTGTCTTTCCAAATTTTCAAGGGGCCACGCTCCTCCTGAAAGGGGTTAGATTACGAGATACGCGTGTGATTTTAGTTCTTCGCTGGCGGTTGTTTTTCTCTCATGCTTGTCCGTCACAATAAAAAAATGTCCCATATGACGAGTCTCTTTCGTATGTTTTACTGCCTACCCCGCGTTCCCGGTCTTTCTTATTGTGCTTATTATTCAATATTAATGAGACAAAACACTGCCGCATAATTATCTTGCCAATTTTATATGAAATTGTCTTTACAATTTTCAGATCGATTTTAGGTCAAACAGTCAGAACTATGATTTCTAATGAACATTAATCTAAAACTTTTACTATCCGACGTTGCACAGCTACGACGGTAGAAAACATGAGAAAACGCGAACACCTGCTTATTCAAGGTCAAACATAAATCACTCCTTACATGTGACATAACACCTGTTTCCATGAAATACCGCCGGCTAAAATCCGTTCGCGGTTCGCGACGAGGTGATAGTAGGTGGGGTTTATTGCGTAATTATTCGATACGTAGCGCAAGTGAATGATGCCATTTGATGGGAGCGTCGTGTAAACGACTGCGCGAGCGTCGATCGGTTTCGGGATGCAGTTGGAGCGGCTTCCTGTATCTCCCTCTCGCTCGCTCTCCTTGACACGCCCTCCTCGACTCATCCTCCTCCTCCGCCCTCCTTCCCGCCCCACGTTCACAGCACTCTCCTCCCTCGACTCTGCCTCTTCCCTCCCACCCTCCTCGCTCGCCCTCCTTGACTCGCACCTCTTGACTCACCCCTCCCCCTTTACTCACCCTCATTGCCTCATCCTCCTTGACTCACTGCCCCGATCCCCTTAATTCAACCTCATTTCGCCCTCCTTGACTCGTCCTCGAACTGGCCCTCGCATCTCCCTTACACTTCCAGAGTGGCCGTCTAAAAAGCAACACTTATTTCTAAATGACATCAGACTTACATAAGATCGACTTGGACTTGGACTGCGATTATGGACTTGGATTATGGACTTGAAGTGGAATAAATACTTTTTTCAAATGTCAATGCTGAAAATTTTTAAATCTCCGATTATTCAAATTCTCGATAGATAACAATACATTTTCTTTATATTCTTAAAGAACGATAATGGAACATCAAATTAAATTTATTATATCAGGACCTTTTTACTTTTGCAACGTGTACATGTTTTAAGGGCAAACAACGCTACGTGGTTGGTTATAGACCCACTGAAGATGAGAAAATAATTTTCGAGAGTAACTTATGGACTTTTAATTCGGCTCTATTATTTCACTTTATTCATTTATTATTACTGAGAGTTTATACTGCAGTATTAGTAACGATAAATACAAAGGTTAACTGTGTTGTCGTGGAGAAAACCGACAACAAAAACAGCCACAAAGCAAAGTCTCGAAAGAAAAGCACAGCGGTATTCTCTTCCTCCAGTGTCCAATCGCCGCCTGGCAAGAAGGTGCGATTGCGCGGGGAATCTTCCGACTTCATCCCGCGGTCAGTTTTCCCCCACCCCCGCTTCCCAGCTAACCCCCTTTCACTTTTCGGTACCTGTCCAGGCAGAGCCCGACCGTATCCGCTTTCGTTCAGTCAGTATTTCCCAAGGAGTAATTTTTTTTAGGAGTAAGGAGTTTTTTTTTTGCAGAAGTAACCCATATACATTGTCGCACCAGTCCAGAGAAAACCTCGAACACAGATGAACACGGCAAAATATTCGAAATTGTGCATGTTTATTTAGCGGAATAAAAAGATATACGTGAAACGTGGTTCCAGATTTTATTCCACAAACTTCTAGGTGTGATTTCAACGTTGGGAGTGGTCTGAAAGGACATCCAAACCTTTCTTGAAAATCGAGAGAAGTGGATCTATTATAATCGACCAATATAATATTAAGCAAGCCATGGTAAACGTAGAAATCAATCCTGTTTCTATGGAGGAAATCGGAAGGGAATGAGGAGCCATGTGCCTTTTTGAGGGGGTATATGAACGGATGAGGGAAAGGAATGTTGAGGTGACTATGCTTTGCTTCTAGACATAAATGTAAAATCATTATCTGTGCATGTCTTCTAGAGTTCAGTAGGAAATATAGTTATTCAAATTATCGTTCGCAATGTTGTCGCGGCAGAAGTATATTCCTTCACAAAGGGCATTACGAAGGATAAGAACCTAAATCTATGGCTAATTTGCCTTTGAAAATAGGTTTTATTACATCGGAGCAATTATTTCGTTAACAATTCTTGCCAAAATCGCTCATTTCTTTCTGTATTCAGAATTCAACTTGTACGTATTGTGACCATCCGTTTGCCGAGGTCTCGGAAAACGGAGCACATCAATATTCAAGAATAAGATGAGCTGTTTGAACGCGCGCCAACGCGCATGAATACAATCCGAAAATGAAAACTACGAACTATATCCGTAGAGGAGCGTCTCGGTAGAGTATGCGACACCGAGATCAGGGAGAAAGCTTTCTTTCTGAAGTAACAGCTGGAGAGTGAGGACCTACCGATCACGGAAGGCGGCACTTGTACTGTTACGGACTTCAGGACTGCATCTACGATAAAAACTCTTCAAGACATTCGAGGAGTAATTATCATATTACAAGCATTAAAACAATTCATCGGAAAAGGATGAAAGTATAAGTGATGCATTTAAAATCTTTGTAAGAGAGGAGTGTGAATAGCATAAACTAACAGGCCATTCATTTCTTTTCTTGCAGTTTTTCTTATTTTATATTTACTCTTCTTATACGATAGACTCAGTTGTCGTATTGTAGATTCTTTTAAATATGGAATTAAAAGCTAGTTACATTCTATAAAGAATACGAAAAGAGTATCACGAAAAGCAGAGACGGAGCCACATCGTGAGTTGAACAACGGTTCTGCAGAGGGCGGCTTTGCTCCCGACCGAGCTGCAAGGACAAGGACACCGAGCGACTGGAAGAGTCGACGCCGTAATTTCTCATAGTGAAAAGACACAGTAGAGTCGTGCCAACTGAACAATTTGTAGATATTAGAAGGAATAATTTGTTTCGGAAAGAAAGTATTAGTACAGGTTCTTTATACCGATATTCTGGAAAAAATAGAATCAATCTTTCTTTCAGAAAACTTAGCTAACTGAAAAAGTTGCAACTAGGAATTTACACTGGAATGATTAGGCAAGTTTTAAGTATTCTGTGAAATTGATTTAAATGAGAAAAAATAGTGTAGTTAATTGTGAAAGTGTAAGTTGTTTCTTTTTTCAGCAAGACAAAATTCTTGTATATAAAGTGTTTATGTTCATTGACTGTAACAGCAATTTAATTAGAATATACTTAAGTAGTGGAAAGTGATTTGACTTGAGTTTCTGTGTAAATGCATTCAATCCACAACTTGCCCACGACCCTGAGTCCCCTATTCTAATTGTATTTTTATTTTGCCCACCTTGAAAACCCATTCTAGCTAGCCGGCAGAGGGGTGGGTCGCATATGGGGGGAAAAGGGGAAATTTAAAAAACCAAAACACAATTTCACTTCTCCCCCGTGTTCCCGGGTTTTTTGGGTTTGACGTTTTAAAAAAAGATTGCGGTGCCAGTAACCCCCCCGCGCTTGATGTGCAGGGCTTTCCCCTTCCCTTATTGGCCAGACCTTGCCAATAGTGTGGGTGAGTTGCTTTTTGGGCCCAGTGCCGAAGGGGGTGCTCTGCCCCCCCCACCCGTGTCGGTTTTGGAAAATCAAAGGGGGAGGCCCAAGGGCCCGTCGGGGGGTACAAAATTAAGGGCACCGACCCAAGGGGTCTTGGGGTGGGAACACAACCCGGGGTGGTCATTGCCCAGTATGGAAAGTCCAGTGTGGGCAAAAAAAAAAATAGGGGGGAGGGGCTGAAAATCGTTTTAATTTGGGTGCAAAAAATTTCAAAAAACTGGGGGAGAATTACTTTCACTAAATTCCCGAATATATTCAAAAAAATTTTGCTAAAAAATCATACAATGGCCTTTGAAAAAATCAAATACAAATTTTTGACTGAAAAACAACTAATAACACATACAATTTCCTACTTCATCTACAACCCAATTGTTTAACAAACACACTTTCAGAAATTGAAAGAATCTTTAAAAATATTACTTACAAAATTTGAAAGAAACAAAATTGAAAATAAAAATTAATACTTTTCCCTTAACATTACTTTTACAAAAAGGAAACTCTTTTCTCTCTAAAATCAAAATTTTAAAATATTATAAATTATACTCTACACAAACTCTTAATCACTATATTACAATATTTGATCTTGAAATGCTTTTTGAAAGAAAAGATTGATTCTGTTCTCACGATTAGAGTCGGAAACAAATGTATTTTACTTTCTTATCTTTAAGCGGGGTAAATCTTTACTCCCCCCTTTTCTTTTACGTGATAGATAAATAGTTCTTATAAACTGAATCACTCTACCCCTAAAAAACATTTTATTTAACGACTACTGTGTTCTCGGCGCGTAGAGCAGCCCACTTTGTTTCCCTTCTACACCTTTCCACCGAGCTGCTTCGGCCTTGAAGGTCGTCCTCGGCTGAGAAGCCGTTGCCCCCTCAGAAATCGCCTTCTTCGTCCGTTCGTTTTATATGCTTGAATACTCTATGTATTTTACTTTATTTTCGATTACATTTAAATCCCACTGATATTAGAGGAAATGAATCCAGAGATCACCCTTTTATATGAAACACCAATTTCAAAGAGTATTTAAATACGAAAAGCATGGAGAGAGAGAAAAAAATGGAAAGAGAAATAATGCAAGTTTATAATTACTGCCATCTATTCAAACCCCACTCCCTAATTCTTCCATTATAAATTCAAACGTTTCTTATTACCTTTCTTCTAAAAATTATGTTTAAATCAATTTATAATAGAATAATTACCCTTCTGGTCTTCAGAAGAGTTTTCTCAAAAGTTGAAATCTGAAATCCCTGAATGTCACTTCCTGGGGTACTGTTTTCCATACGTCCGCCCATTCAGCTACACCTTCAGAAAGAATTTTTTCTTTCATCCGACCTCCGGTCTCCCTTGTAAAAGGGCGGTCCTTCTTGTTTTAAATTCTAATTATCATTCCAAATATCCATCCGCGTTGGCGCGTTCAAAATATTCTTTCCTCGCTTTTAGGGCGGTATGTGAACGTTTTCGGAATCTAAGAAACGGGCGGTCACATAACCCTTCTCGGAAAAAGATTTTATGAATTTGATTTCATATGCCTTAAAATTTTTTCACTAAAATTTATTCTTCTTTTCGACTAGAACGTCGAGCAATTTTGTTTCTTTCCTTTGAAATTTTACTCCTTTTCTTTTTCCCTCATCTTCCTTCTTTCTTCTCCTTTTCCTCTTGTTTTCTATTTTTTTTAATGATTCTTGTCGGTTACTTTATCTGTTTGTTTCATCATTTTGCCATTTATTTCATTTCTTTAAATGGTCGCAAAACTGTGAAATTGTACTTCCGATTGTATTCCACTTTCATCTATAGTGTTTGCTGAACAAGAAATATTTAATGTGCAGGGCGAAATTAGGAAAAAACTGCGTAATAATTGACGCAACCTAACAAACTTTGTTTTTGTGTTTTGCGGTCAATTTATCTATCTCGCATTTTTTCCATATTCATTTGACTCTTAACTGTCACATCACAACCAGGAACTTAACTTTTTAGTGCAGAAATTACTTTTCCAAATTCAGTTGTAAATTTTTTTCAATGACGTTTCAACAAATATCTAGCTTAGTCATTGTTCTTCAAATGTCTTAGAAAAACAAGCACGTCATCAATATAGATAAAAACATCGCTGGACATTCTCGCCAATGATATTGTCTAGACATTGTACAAGAGCAGATGCACTGTTCTTGAGTCCAAATGGCATTCTTTGAAGACAAGAAATTCCCGTGAATAAATCCTGTATATTGTCAATTCAGGTGCTATCGCTATTTGCCAAATGATGCAGTAAGCGTTGAACTCAACCACTTGATGCCGGAAATTTGATTAGTTAAATCCTCTACACAACGGTCTGTCTCTGTACGGTAAGGTAACTTGATTCAATCGCCCATCTAAACACAACCTTATTTTCCCCATTACTCTTTCTACGAGCACATCGGATTTAGATAAGAGGTTTGGACTTCATGATGATATCATCTTTGACCATGTAGAAAGAGCTTATCCACCTCTTCCTTATGTTTTTCGGGAATGACATTTGGTAACCCGGAATGGTGTTTTATCTGTTAATTCTATTTCAATTGAAAATTTTTTACTGGATTCTTGTTTTTGCAAAACACCTTTGATTCCTAAGTCATATTCAGTTAACTGTTTTTCTGATATGCATTGAGATTATCGTTGCACAGTTCTCATCAATGAGATTAATTCATTGATAATACGCACCTCTTCTTCACTAGATAGTTCTATTTGGTTTGCGGCGGATGGCGTCGAAAAAAACCCTTTTCTAATTTTCCGACTCATGTCCGAGATGTATTTGGTCCTGTATTTCTGTGTTGGAAAACCCTCTATCAATAAATTTTTTCATTTCATCCCTAGACGAGGTCCGTCTTGTCTAGCATGTTTGTTTTTTTTTGGGAATGTCTTCGGTTTGTAAGTTTCTCGTTTCTGGTTTGCTACATTATGTTGTTGCTGTCTCTATCTTGACCATTTACGACCATTAGCATTTGCCCTTGCTTTCGTAACCCTTTTCATTATACACGAAAGTGGCATCTACAACTAGCTGCGTTTTTAAATTTTTTCAGTGGACATTGGTAGGAGATTTTTACAAATTTGCGTCGAGGAAGGAAATGACGTATTAATAAACAGACAATTTCTTTCATCCGGTTTGTCGGAGTACATAATTTGAAACAAGCTAATTTCTGTTTCATATCCTGCATGGGCATCGTACCTTCTTCCATACCATACATTACGTTAACTTTAAAATTGATTTGGTTTTTTATTCCAATATCTCGAATAAAATTTTTCTTTGAGTTCGGGCCCTAGTTTTGGGGAAAACCCCCTAACATCTGCCCAGATTCGTCATTACCCTGCAACATCTGATAAACGATTCTAGTTTTCTTACTGTCGAACACAATTTAAAGAAAGAAATTATCTACTTTTCATAAATCACATGGATTTTCATCTCCACTGAATTTAAATTAGGGGTAGGCAATGAAACATACTGGGTGAACACTTCTCCACTGTGGTAAATTTTCTAATTGATTTTTCAGTTCTACTACTTCACTCTTATATGCATTAATTTGATGTTGTAGAACGCCATCCTGTTCAGAAAGAGCCTTTATTCCACTATCTAATTTATTAGCTTGAACCTGAACTTGTTCAGTAACTCAATTTTTGGAACTTTTTTACCCTTGTTCTACCTCAATCTGCCTGTCGGATACGGCGGTTATAAATCCGATTGTGTTTCGATCCTATTTTCAAATTCTTCGTTACTTGATCAACCTTTTCTTCTAATTCAAGTCCCAGCTCCGTGAATTTTTTTCAAGTTCTCATGTTCCCGTGCTAATTTGTTTAACTCGCTCTTAATTGACCTTCCACTGCTCCGCTAATTCAGAAACTGTGCTAAATTTTCTAACTTCCTATTATTTTCTTTCTAAATTTTGTGTCGAATTCCGTAATTTTGTTTCCCAAAGCATTTATTGCTGAGTTATTTTCCTCAATTTGGTTTCAAAAAACCTTGTTTCTCTCTAGTTTAGTTTCCAATGCATTTATTGCGAGTTATTTTTTCAATTTGGTTTCAAAGTATTATTGCCAATTATTTTCTCAATTTGGTTTCCAAAGTATTTATTGCCTGAGTTATTCTCCTCTAATTTAGTTTCCAAAGTAACTCCCAATCTTTTATGGTTTCTTTTTTTCATCCCGAATGATAACCCACATCTAATTTTTGATAAATTGACCATTAACCGTTGCATCATTGAATTAGCCCTCTCGAGGTTCGTTCTTCCTCATCCTGATCTCTGTTGGGTTGGCTGGATTCTGTCGACGTCGCACTAGTTTCTCCTGCCGTTTTAGTTCTACTCCTGTCGTTTCCTCCCGATCATCGTACCTGGTGCTTGTCCCCAGTTTTATCGCTATCTGATTCTCAGAAGTTCCTTCCACGTAGGTAATTCCTAGCCACGTTATACTTATTTTGCCATTTTGAATCTATTAACTGCCTAGAATCAAACAATTCTTTCCTAGAAACCCTACACCCCCCACAAAATATTTACACAGAAATACCAAAAAATTTGAAACTGATAAAACTCTCATATAATTATCCTTTCAAAAAAAAAACACTCCTGAAATAACACACTTTTACTCAACACACTTGTACTCTAACCTGGTCAGAAATTTTAGTGAACTGTGATTCAATTGTACTAGTAATTTTAGTTTCCCCAAAATTTGTCTCAGTTATTCCCAAATCGAGTTTTTCGTAAATGCATCCACAATCGAGCCCCGCTTATGGCGCCAATTGCGAGCACAGTCGTGCGGTAACTGTAAGGCAGCACCGACCTGGGGACGTCTTGGGGTGGCGAACACAAATCACCGATGGTCGACTAGCTCAGTATAGACGTCCCAGTGTGGACAAAAAAATAAAAAATAGGGGCAGGTCGGAAGATCGTTTATGGATTGATGCAAAAATTACAAACAACTCGGGTGAGAATCACTTTCACTAAATTCAGAATATATTCAAAAAAATTTGCCTATGACAAATACATACAATGGCAAAGAAAAAATCAAATACGAATACTCTGACTGAAAAACACATAATAACACAATACACAATTTCCCACTTTCATCTACAACCCAATTGTTTAAAAACACACTTTCAGAAATTGAAAGAATCGTTAAAATATTACTTTTCAAAATTTGAAAGAAAACACATTGAAAATCAAAATTAATACTTTTCCCTTAACATTACTTTTACAAAAAAGGAAACTCTTTCTCTCTAAAATCCAGAGAATTACATTATTATAATTATACTTACACAAACCTTTAAACACTATATTACAATATTTGATCTTGAAATGCTTTGAAAGAAAAGATTGATTCTGTTTCACGTATTAGGTCGGAAACAAATGTACTTTACTTTTCTTTATCTTTTAAGCGTGGTAAATCTTTACCTCCCTTTTTCTTTTACGTGATAGATAAATAAGCTCTTATTAAACTGAATCACTCCTATCCCCACAAAACATTTTATTTGGAACGACCTACTGTGTTCTCGGCGCGTAGAGCAGTCCACTTTGTCCCTTTTACACCTTTTCCCCCGAGCTGTTGGCCTTAGCTTGGCCTCGGTTGAGAACCCCTTGTCCTCAGAAATCGCCTTCTTCGTCTCGTTCAAGTTTTATATGTTGAATACTCTCATATGTATTTTTACTTTATTTTCGATTACAGTTAGACCCACTGGGTATTCAGAGTGAAATGAATCCAGAGATCACCTTTTATTGAACACCAACTTGAAGTATTTAAAATACGAAAAGCATGGAGAGAGAGAGAAAAAAAACTGGAAAGAGAAATGAAGGCTTTTTAATTACGCCATCTATTAAAACTCCACTCCCCAATTCTTCCATTTTAAATTCATAACGTTTCTTTTTACCTTCTTCTAAGATTATGTTTAATCAATTTATAATAGAATAATTACCTCTCGTCTTCTAGAAGAGTTTTTTCCCAAAAGTTAAAATCTGAAATCCGTGCAATGTCACTCCCGGGGGACCGTTTCCCTACGTCCGCCCAGTTCAGCTGCCCTTCAGAAAGAACTTTTTCTTTCATCCGACCTCCCGGGCCGCCCTTGGATAATGGTTGGTCTCTCTTGTTTTAAATTTAATTATATTCCAAATATCCATCCGCGTTGGCGCGCGTTCAAAATATTCTTTTCCCTCGCTTTCTTAGGGCGGTATGTGACACGTTTTCGGAATCTAAGAAAACGGGCGGTCACAGAACATTCGCCGAACACGTCAGCAGCTCGGGATTGGGCGAGCATTAGCTTGCTGCTCGGCAAATGCCGAATGTGTGGAACCGTCTTTACCCACCGCGTGTCGGTCTTTTGACAGATCAAAGGGAGCGAACACTCGCCGAACACATAAGTTGCTCGGGATAGGGCGAGCACTAGCTCGCTGCTCGGCGAATGCCGAAGTGTGGAACCGTCTTTACCCACCGCGGGCGTCTTTGACATCAGGAGCTAACATTTCCGAATACGTCAGTAGCTCAGGATTGGGAGAACTAGTCGCTGCTCGGCGAATGCCGAAGTGTGGAGCCGTCTTGCCGAGAAGGAGGCTCCCGTCTTCCACGAACGCCCCCCCCGCCCGGAGGAGGGTTATTCACCTCGACGGGCCCCCCTTCGCGCGCCGTAATCTTGACGGAGCGTAGCGAGATGTTTATAGAAGTGAGCCCTGAGGTCCTGGAACTCAGAAGTCACGACGAAGACATTGGTCAAGAATTCTAGTAGCCGAAGAACTGGTCAGAGGAATTAGAACAATACCTGTGATAATAATGAACATTAATCACTATCCTGTTAAGTTGAGAAAAGGAACAGTGATTGGTTATTGTTCTACGGCATCCGCGGTTTTTTCAGAATGTGGACCGTACCTAACCACCACCAAAAGGAATTCCTGAACGACAGCAGAATCTGGTTACAGAGGCCTGTAAAGGCGTATCTCGGGAAGAGTGTCGTAAGGCTGAATACCTAATGCAGCGCTACCAGCATATCTTTGAATACAGTGACGGTGTAAAAGGAAAGACTGATATTGATCGTCTGGGAATAGACACCGGAAACATACACCGATTACCTCTGTCAAGAAGAAAGTAGATGAGATTATTAAAGAGATGAAGAAGGATGGCGTAATCAGACCATCAAGCAGTCCATTAGGCTTCTCCGTCGTATTGGTAAAGACGAAAGACAGGTCGACACGGTTTCTGTGTCGATTTCCGACAGCTCAACAATGTAACGAAGAAGGATAGCTATCCATTGCCCCCGTAATTGACGACATGTTGGACGGCCACGCTCTCTGGGCCAAGATCTTGCGACACTTGACCTGACCTGAAAAAGCGGATACTGGCAAGTAGAATTCGAACCCAGAGATCGAAGACTGCATTTACCATCGGATCAGGTTTGTGGCAGTTTACAGTAATTCCTTTCGGACTGAGTAATGCTTCAGCTACATTCGTAAGATTGATGGAAACCGTGCTTAGAGGTCTGTCGTGGGAAACAAGTCTTGTCTACCTCTACGTTATAATTGTTGTTGGAAAATCTTTGGAAGATCACATCAATAGAATAGGTCTTCAAGAGGTTGAAAGGAGCGAACGTGAAACTCAGCCCAAAGAAATGCCATTTATTTCGCAAGCAGGTGAATTACCTTGGACATGTAGTATCTGGCACGGGAGTAAAACCTGATCCGGAGAAGGTTAAAGCCGTAAAGGAATGGCCAGTCCAAAAGGATAACCATGAATTGAGAAGTTTCCTGTGTCTTTGTAGCTATTATCACCGCTATGTTTTGGGATTTGCCAACATCGCGAAACCGCTGACTCAGCTGACCGAAGAAAAGTGATTGTTTCAATAGGATGAAGATTGCCAACGCGCTTTCGAAAAGCTTAAAAGTGCCAGGCTGAGTGCCCCTATATTGAGCTATCCACTACCTCAAGGGAATTATGTACTTGATCCTGACGCAACTAACGTTGGTATTGGAGGGGTATTATCGCAGGTACAAGATAGACGACAGAGAGATAGTAATCGGTTATTATAGTAAAGTGCTATCAAAGCCAGAACGCAACTATTGTGTAATCCGAAGAGAATTACTTGCTGTGGTGAAATCCGTTGAAGACTTCTACAAATATCTGTACGGTAAAGAATTTCTTTTGAGAACGGATCATACTGCTCTGAAATGGCTGCTGAATTTCAAGAATCCGGAAGGTCAAGTCGCCAGATGGATTGAAAGATTGCAAGAATAGAACATCGAAGCGGAAGTAGTCACCGGAATGCCGATGCTCGCTCAGAAGACCGTGCCCTGAAAACTGCAAACATTGTTGTCATGCGGAAGAAGATGTGTCCACCTTAGGGGTCACTGTCAGTAATTACAAATGGCAACCCAGAGAACTTCAGAAATATCAGAAAGAGGACACAGAATTGAAACATGTTTGGAAATGGAAAATAGCAGGACAGAGACCAAGTTGGCAAGAAACAGCTCCCTGTTCTTCAGCAGTAAAATCATATTGGGCTCAGTGGGATTCGATTACTAAAGAGGAAGGTGTTATTAAACGAGTTCACGAAAGTGAAGAGGGATCGCAGAAGAGGACGCAGGTATTGTTACCAAGAGTAAGGGTTCCTGAAATATTGAGGGAATTGCATGATGGAACTTCGGGAGGACATCTCGGTATAACGAAAACATTAGAGAAAGTGCGCGAACGAATTCACTGGATTAATTGCAAGCAAGACGTAAAGATGTGGTGCACGAAGTGTCAGGATTTGTGCTGCGGAGATGTGAGGCAATACAACGCGTCCTTTCAGACGAATTGCCATTGACAGCTGGCCCATTTCAATGTCAAATGATGAAATAAATACATACTCGTGCCTATAGATTATTTCAGCAAGTGGGTTAGAAGCATGTCCTTACCTAACCAAGAGGCCACTGCTATTTCCGAAGTACTGGTTAAAAATGGGTGAGCCGATTTGGTGTGCCCTGGAATTACACATTCAGATCAGGACGGAACTTCCAGATCTGCAGTGTTTCAAAGGTGTGTGAACTTCTTGGAATAAGAAACACAAGAACAACGGCCCTACATCCATGATCAGACGAAATGGTGGAACGCATGAACAGAACAATGGGAAAATATTTGCGAAGGTCATTGTCAGATCACCAACGCGACTGGGACCAACCATACATCTTTTCTTCTATTACCGCTCATCTGTTCATGACACAACTGGGCAAACACCCGCTAATATCCTCTTCGACAGGGAACTGCGTCTACCATGTGATCTACAGTTTGATTGTAAAAGTAATGAAGAAACAGCC
Source organism: Teleogryllus oceanicus (assembly GCA_964035755.1). Taxonomy (NCBI): domain Eukaryota; kingdom Metazoa; phylum Arthropoda; class Insecta; order Orthoptera; family Gryllidae; genus Teleogryllus; species Teleogryllus oceanicus. The sequence continues at coordinate 21,413,092 of CAXIVR010000009.1, read as the reverse complement.
GGTGAAGACTTTGTAAATGACCTAAGACGGAAAATGGACGTTGTTCATAACCAGGTTTCTGAAAGAATTCAAATCACAAGTGACATGATGAAAGACAGGTATGACGACAAAGCTGAAAGAGGTGGTTATCAACCTGGAGGTCATGTCTGGCTGTTTAACCCCCAACAACGCCGCGGTTTGTGTCCAAAACTACAACGACAATGGGAAGGACCGTACGAGGTCGTGAAGAGGATAAATGATGTCTACCGAATAAAAAAATTGCCGAATAGAAAACCACGAGTCGTTCATTCAGATCGAAGCTGGCCCCCATGCGCAGGAAGTAATGAAAATGATAATGAAGAAAAGACCGCACGAGTTTGTGAGCTGGACATGCAAGAGTTCACATTTCACGAGTTTGTCTCATTATAGTTAAAAGCATAAACCGCATTATGGTGTAACAATGGAGGTGCATCGGGATCTGTTTGCGCTACCCCTGGAATATGCATTGGCGCATTGTGTCGCCCAGGATTTAGATATGACCAGAGGCGTTGCTGCTGTATTAAAGAGAAAATACGGAAGGATAGAAGAATTAAAGAACCAACAACCAGATATTGGGAAGGTTCTGCAAGTGCACGACGTCAGTCGATAATATTACCTTGTCACAAAAAGTAAGTCATATCACACAGCATCCTATGAAAGTCTTTGGGGAAACTTTTGAATTACACCAACAAGTACTACAAGACAACGTCAGAAGATTGCCATTTCAAAACTGGGATGGTTTGATGGACTGAACTGGAGAATAGTGAAAAGCATGTTGGAAGTACTGTTCCACTACACTGGGGTTAGCATCTTAGTCTGCAGCTACCACCATGGAATGTCGTCATATGAAAAGAAGACAATTGACTGCCACTTCTTCTTAACCTCCAACTGCACTAGAGGCTCCAGCTGCAAGTATCAGCATGATATCACTAAACGCGCTCCGAGACGGATTGCAACTAAGGAGGGGGTAGTGTCACCGGCCGGCACCACCACGAACTACGCGCGGGTTGCGTCATCTGCCGGCGCCACCACGAGCTGCCTGTGAGCGCGGGTTGCGTTATCTGCCGGCAGATTATTCCAGAACGTTCGCGGGGTCCCGAAAGTTCTCGATGGTACTCGCCTAGTATAAATACGCGGCGGTCGGCGACCGCGAGTCAGTCTTAAGTCCGCAGTGGAAGCTGAACTGTGAAGTGTGTGCATCGCGGTGAATATATGTGTGTGTGTGTATATTATTGCGACAGAACACACGTCGTGGCCTTCCCTTCGACGCGCTGTGCATAATACAACTCGGTTGCGAGAAGGAGTCGTTAGCCCTAAGGGTTTGTAAGACCGCGTGGGCGTTAACTGCGTCGTTTGACAGTACATTGCCGTCCCGACGTCAGACCTCTCGAGTTGTTTTAAATCGTTTGCCTGGATGAGGCTAATATCTGAAAAAGCGTATGGGCGGGGAATACGGACCAGCTGACTCTCAAAGAAAAACACTTGTGGCTCTTTTATACAAGGCGGAATATTCTAAAATCAAGAAACAAAAAAAAAACGACCCACAAATTCAACAAAAATAACAACCCTTCACAAATAATCACATTTAAAACACATTCTTCGTGCTCAGAAATGCATATTAGTGCTCGGAAATGCATATTCGAAGCAGTTATCGCTACCTCTTATAAAAACAAATCACCTTATTTCGTCATTCATTAATTTGTAATTCATGCACCAGTTGATGTAGGAATACTTTCGTCTTAAGGACAGAAAGAACACAAAGTGTTAAATTCCCTGCTCTAAAGTGCTTTCGTTTCTTAAAAGTGGTTATTAATTCACAATGCACTTCAACCACCAATGCTTAGCAAACTCAGTACAGACCAAAGTTAATTTTATTAGTGACAACATCCCTTCGAACACTTAATTAACTGGGTGACTTGTTTAAAGAAAATTAATCACTTATTTTCTTAACATAGCTCTCATTCAAGAGTTCCACACACCAGCTTTCACAAATGTGGCTTGAAATGCGTAATATTTGAAAAACTTTTAAAAGAATAGTGTGGTTTAACATTGTTCGATTACATCTTTTTCGTTTCTGCGTCCGTTCTGCCGCATGGGTACAGACGCTTCTCTGATGGGGGTTTACGTGAAATGGTCTCGTCGAGTGCTGCGAACGGCGCCTCGGCACTGGGGACGTGGCGATCGTGTACTGTGCGACCCCCGGGACTTTCGCTGCTCGGGCCGCGGCGGTTCGCGCTGGCGATGCTTCGTGGTAGCCTGGCGTCCATGCTCCTCCGCCTCTCCTTCCACTGCGTTACCGTACCAATCTTCTCGGCCGATAAGTGTCTCGGCCTCGCCTCTGTGCTCTCGCCGTTCCTTCCCCAACACAAATGCTTCTCTGGCGGTGTTTTTGGGAGTGGTTACCGACTTGGCTTCTCGCTTCAGTGATGTGACGTAGCGGCGATGCAGAAAATTGTTCAGTGTACGCCGGAAAAGAGTCCAATTCAGCCCTCGCGGAATTCACGTAACTAGCTCCCACTGATACACGTTTCTTCTCCGTCGTTATTCATCAACAAAACGAGTACAATTCTATTCACGTATTCGGATGAAATTATCTCGTTTGAATCTCGCTGCTAGAGACTCGCGGTCGGTTTCTCTTCCCTGACCGTCACTTATACCTGTTTTTACACGATTTGTGAGGCGCGTTCCGCAGCGATCCGTCCTCCGAGATTTTTCTGATACTCCTCGAACTTTCAACGAAAATAATTTCATTCCGCTGGGTTCCCTCGTTTTTCGAATACCGACCAATCACAAGACCTCGTTCCCAAGTTCATCTTTCTAATTTCCTATTCGTGGTCATGCGTTCCGCTCGACGTGGCCCCGGCCGACGTCAGAGAGTCACGTGGTTGTCGCGCCGCGTACAAATTAGCGGCCCGCCAGATGGCATTTTGGGAATTCTTGTATATGGCCCGGTCCGTTACCAGGGCGCATATTCGAGCTCGTCTCAATATATATACGAGGTAGGGTCAAAAGTTCCCGGAATGGTCGCTTACAGTCAAGTATTTGTTAGCTGAAAGGGAAATTTTTGTTTGTGAGGTTGGCATAACTGGTAGTGAATGTGCTTTTGAGGTTAGCAGGCAGTTGTAGATTGGTTCCGTGCGTTCGGTGTTTAATATTGTAGATCGTAGTTTTTCTTTCTTTCGTCGGATTGTGCAATGTCGTCGTGGAAACAGCGTGCAATGTAAATTCTGTGTGTTAACTGGAGAATCACCCTCCGGGGCGCTCTTGAGATGCTAAAAAAGCATACGGAAATTCTGCGATGAAGAAAACAGCAGTTTACGAGTGGCATAAGCGTTTTCGCGACGGTCGCACAACAATTGAAGATGACGTTCGGACTGGGCGGCCACTACAGACGACAATGTTGAGCGCGTTCGACAAATTGTGCGTGCGGACAGGCGAACAACCATCAATACTATTGCCTCTGAAGTTGGTATTTCACATGGGAGTGTTCACAGCATTCTTCTGTGCTTGAACATGCATCGTGTTTGCTTGCACATTGTTCCAAAAAATGTTATCCCTGAGCAAAAGGAAATGAGAGTGACCATGTCCGAGGACTTGATTGAACTGGCTGATGCAGGTGACAGCTTCCTGCGCAAAATTGTTACAGGTGATGAGACATGGTGCTTTCTTTACGACCCTCAGACAAAACGGCAGTCCGCTGAATGGAAATCAAAAACTTCACCAAGAAAACAAAAATTTCGCTTGGACAGAAGCCGGGGTAAGGTGATGTTGGAGGTGTTTTTTGATTACCGTGGAGTGATTCATTATGAATTTATTCCTGAAGGGAGAACAGTAAATAAAGAATTGTACACAGAGATCTTAAAACGGCTACGAGATGCAATTCGACGAAAACGACCTGAAAAATGGGCAGAGAATGACTGGTGTTTGTTGCACGACAATGCCCCAGCACATCGATCCCTAATGGTGAAACAATACCTTGCCAAGAATAATGTTACCACTCTGGAACATCCTCCATATTCTCCCGATCTCGCACCACCAAATTTCTACCTGTTTCCAAGGTTAAAAATGGCATTGAAGGGACATCGTTTTGCTGATTCGTCAGAGGTGATTGAAAATGCGACGGAGCGGCTGAAGGAACTTTCAAAAAACGGCTTTCAAGAGTGTTTCCAACAAATATATGAACGGTGGAATAAATGTGTAGATGCAGGAGGAGAGTATTTTGAAGGGAAATAATGTAAGAATGTTATAAATATTTTTAATACATTTTTAATAACCAATTCCGGGTACTTTTTGACCCTACTTCGTAAATCCAAACACTAAATTAAGAGAACAGTAAGAAAGTAAGAGGGAGTATCGACTAAATGAGCTCTCCGCCATCCTATGCCCTATCCCAGTTATAGTCATGAAAATATCTGTATAATCAGTGGATAGAACTGAAAATAAAGTTGTTACAAAATATACATGGTTAAAAAACGTGTGAAAAATAAAATAAAAATAAAATGTTCAATCCTCTTTTTCTCATAAATACCTTCTTCTGTGTTACTGGTATCATACTGCAAGAGGGAGAATTATAATTTTGAAATAATATTTCACAAGATGTAATGTATGTGAAGTAATATTCTACAAAGTGTAATGTATGTGAAATAATATATTACAAGATGTAAATGGCTGAAATAATATTCTACAAGATGTCAATGGCTGAAATAATATTCTACTAGATGTAAATGGCTGACATAATATTCTACAAGATGTAAATGTCTGAAATAATATTCCACAAGATGTAATGTATGTGAAATAATATCCCACAAGATGTTATGTATGTGAAATATTCCACAAGATGTAATGTATGTGAAATAATATACTACAAGATGTAAATGGCTGAAATAATATTCCACAAGATGTAATGTATGTGAAATAATATTCCAAAAGATGTAGTGTATGTGAAATAATATTCCACAAGACGTAGTGTATGTGAAATAATATTCCACAAGATGTAATGTATGTGAAATAATATTCCACAAATTTAATGTATGTGAAATAATATTCCACAAGGTGTAATGTATGTGAAATAATATTCCACAAGGTGTAATGTATGTGAAATAATATTCCACAAGATGTAATGTATGTGAAATAATATTCCACAAGATGTAATGTATGTGAAATAATACTCCACAAGATGTAATGTAAGTGAAATAATATTCCACAAGACGTAATACACTTTCTCATTAATTGTGGAGGAGACCCCTGTGTGAGAATGTATCTCGCGAATGATCCCGCGCGCGCGCGGCCCAAGCGAATGGGCAGTGCGGTCCCGCAGATCCGGCAGCGCCGCCCGGGGAGCAGCGGGCCGTGCCGGAATACACTCCCCTCGGCCTGCGGGCGGGGTGGGGTCGGGGAGGTCGGACAGAGGGATCTCTGTCGGCGCGGCGCAGAAACCACATCGCGACCCCGCAGGCCTCTCCCGGGAGCGCAGCGCTATCTGCGGTGGAAGTTGCCGCTTCCCGCTCGCCCGCGCTCCCGCCGCGCCCGGCCATTCTCCGATGCGCCACTTGCTGCTATGGTCTCCGCCACCATAATCCTCTCAGCAGTGCCACTCACCATCCACCTTCGTGCGTTTACATCACAATCCACTACACCCACCACCACCAGACTTTACCAGCTTCTACAACAACCATCGCTACCAACACCATCCGCCTGCACCATTTCTTTGCACCTCGATTCGCCGGTACCCCATCATTCCCTGCACCGGTTTCCTGGCAACACCATTTGCCTGCATCACTATTCGCCGACACCGCTATTCGAGTTCATCAACATTCGTCTGGATTACCATTCGCCTGAACCCACTTTCGTTTGAACCACCATTCGTTTGAACCACCATTCGTTTGAACCACCATTCGTTTGAACCACCATTCGTTTGAACCACCATTCGTCTGGACAACCAGTCGTCTGGACAACCAGTCGTCTGGACACCAGTCGTCTGGACCACCAGTCGTCTGGACAACCATTCGTCTGGACTACCAATCGCCAGCCCTGCCACTTGCCAGCATCATTCACCGGCAGCACCAATTTCCTGCACCACCATTCGCTCACGTGACTATTTACCTGCATCACCATTCACTTCTGCCACTATTAATATTTGCCCTCTTCATTTATTCGCATTTTGTTCCTTGACTTCTCAGTGCCAACAACTAACGTTCCCGTAAACCGGGCGGTTTATAAAAAGTGCACAGACAGAGAGAACAGGGAGAGAAAGTAAAGAAACTGTTTTTGTAAGGTAGAGCTGAGAGGCTGGGCCTCGGTGCTACGTTTGTCAAAATCTCGTGCGATGTGGACACACACCAACGTGCGTTAAAATTGTATGGGTAGCAATTTTTTCAGCTGACAGAGAATGAGCAGAATTCAAGACTCCAGAGGTGATTAAAAATTAATAATAATTTCAGCATAACACTGTATGATAATTGATAATATTTAAATAATTGAGAGTTGAATTGAATTAATTGACTTTCTACGCATCATTTGAAATTTTATTGTTGAAATCTGTCAAATGAGAGAGCCACTTTTCCTTTCTTCCACCCGAAAGAGCGCAGCAGAAAAAGTATTCCTCCTCCTCATCAATGTACTATCCTTTTCTTTTCCCTCCAATGTTCTCTTCGCGGTCAGAAGCTCCAAGGTCTTTTGGGAAAAGCAATCAGCGGGAGGAGGGCCAGATGAAGGACGGGAAACTTTAAGGTTGAGCGAAAAGGGGCGTGGCGGCGCGAGGGAGGTGAGAAAGGGATGGGGTCAGATTCAAGTAAAGCGGAATGGGCAGGGCAAGGCAAGGCGTGGAACAGATGCAAGGACGGAGAGAGAAAGAGAGCAGGAAGGACTGGAAGCGTAGAGAGGGGCGGGGGCGAGGGAAGGATGGGGAGTGAAGGAAGAGGGGGAGCGAAGGTAGAGCTGAAGGGAAAGAAGGGCGGAAGCGTAGGAACGGCGGGAAGCATAGATAAGAATGAGAGCGTAGTAATGACGGGGAACATAGAAAGAGGGGGAGCGTAGGATTGACGGGGAGTATTGGAAGAGGGGGCGTAGGATTGACGGGGAGTATTGGAAGAGGGGGAGCGTAGGATTGACGGGGAGTATTGGAAGAGGGGGATCGTAGGATTGACGGGGAGTATAGGAAGAGGGGGAGCGTAGGATTGACGGGAGTATTGGAAGAGGGGGAGCGTAGGATTGACGGGGAGTATAGGAAGAGGGGGAGCGTAGGATTGACGGGGAGTATAGGAAGAGGGGGAGCGTAGGATTGACGGGAGCATAGGAAGAGGGGGAGCGTAGGATTGACGGGGAGTATAGGAGGGGGAGCGTAGAAGTTGACGGGGAGTATGGGGAAGAGGGGAGCGTAGGATTATTGGAGTATAGGAGAGAGGCGTAGGATTGACGGAAGTAGGAAGAGAGGCGTAGGATTGGGGGAGCATAGGGATGGCGGAGCGTTGAAGTCGCAGGCATGGCGAGAGTGGAGTGCATAGGAGGGAAAGTGCGAAAAGTAGGGAACCTGGTGCGGGTAGGAAGCCCGCATACGCAGATACAGGGGAGCATGACGGGAAGGGCAGGGCAGTGGGGCGGAACCCTGGAAGGGCGAGGGGTGTGTGGAGAGTGGACACCGTAACGAGAAGCCTCAACGGAAGGGCACGAGCGAAGGCAGTGGGGAGAGGCGGCGCGAGGCGGCGCGGAGGGCACGAGCCAACTTCGGCTCGCAGCGAGGCCCGTAGGCCGCGGCGCCCCCGAGGGCTTTGCGGTAAGCGGGAATGCGCGGCCTCCTCGCCCCACCGCAATTTGGAGGTGGCGCCCGCCCCAGCAGGCCAGGAATGCGAGGGCGCGCTCGACATGAAATGCGGAGGCTTGCATTTCTCCCATACAGATTGCTATCACTTACAATCAACTGGGAAATTACGAGCAATGTGTTGCATTTGCAATCACTAGGCAGCGCGGGCAATCGCGTACTAATTAAGAGCTGCGTAATGTGAATTACATCCTATTGGCGAAGGGGATTCATTTATTTAATTATTTTTTGGGCCCCTGGCGAATGTAAGTGTTTTGGAAGGGGGGGCGGGGGGTGGCGGTCGTTGTTGGCTGCGTGTGAAGGCTTGCCGTTTCGGGGTCACCGAGTGACTCCATGCAAAGGCACTCTAACAAACGTGCCCCATCTGTTGTTGGTGTTTATGGGACCAGTGACAAAAGGGGGGTGTTTTGAAGGGTGGTGGCTGGGTGGCGGTCGTCGTTCGCTGCGTGTGAAGGGCTCTCCGCTTGTGGGTCACCGAGTGGCTCCATTTGAAGCACCCCAACAGACTGACCCCATCTGTTGTGTGGTATTTAGGGGCCCCCGTGGCGAATGTAAGTGCTTTGAAGGGGCGTGGGGGGTGGCGGTAAGGCTTGGCTGCTTGGGGAAGGCCTGCGACAAAGGTCACCGCTCCATGTGAAGGCACCATAAGAAAACTTGACCCGCATCTGTTGTGTGTTTAGGGGCCCATGGCGAATGTAAGTGCTTTGATGGGGGCGTGGCGACGAGGCGTCCTGCTGCTGGCCGAGTGCTGCGGCGTGCGGTTGCGCGGGGCGACGCGCCGAGCGCCAGGTCACGCGCGGCGAGGCAGCGCGCGGGCGACAGGTCGCGCATCGGCCCCAGCACGCTGGGCGGCAGCAGGCGCCCAGGTCGGCGGCGTCGCGCGCCGCGCTCCCACCGCCGCCGGCCCCCGCCCGCGCCGCGCCCCCGCCCGCGCCGCCGCCCGCGGCCCCGACGCGCGTCCGGGCCCGCGCGAGCTGCCGGCGGCCGCCGCCGCCGATCACTGCACGCGCACGCGCTCCGCACCTTCCCATTCCGGCACTCACCTGCTTCAGCATTCGTTGCCAATGACAAGAACAGCCCCCACGGTTATACTTGTTTTAAACGGCCGATGACCTTCATCAGCTGTTACGGGGTCATCAATCGAGACTAAAACGTCACCACACTGACGACGTTAAGCTCCGATTGGACGAAACCTCTGATAAGCTGTCATCGGTCAGATTACAGAAACCATATAGTTGCCGTTTAAGTACTCTTGCCCGGGACGTATAGTCCTCGGCCGTCAACTCCTTTATAGGCAAAACTCACAGTTCGTTTTGATGCCTCAGACTGGAACGAGTCCACATGAAGCAATATTTAAAAAAATACCGTCATGGTTATTGCCTATCTGATGGACCATGGGGTGGGAAAATTTTGTTTATCACTGCATTTTTGAACTCCATGTGTGAGGGATTTCCCAACTTAGCTTACACTTGTCCAGCCTTAGTGCTGTCGTTCATAATGCAATGCAATTGTGTCTACTAGTGATACAGTAAAATATTAGACGTTGAGTAGACAGAATGAATATCTGTTGCGCTACGTGCGAAGATGATCTTACCGGAGCTCTTTTCCATCAAAATCGATAGTGAACCTTTCTTTGAGATGGCGTGAGAAAGCGCCCAGTCCGCGTGTTCGTAAGCCAGCTGGTGTTTCCGGCTACCAGCGGGAGAGTAATTTTGCAAACTTGAGTTAATACCCCCAGCTGGCTAAGCGAATTTCTATCTTGTGCCGTGTAGTTGTGTGTGCGTGCATGTGCACGCGCGTGTGCGTGCGTGCGTTTTGCGCTCGTGTGTGCGCGTGCGTGTGTGCGTGCGCACGTTGCGTGTGTGCGTGCGCGTGTGTGTGCGTGCGTGTGGCGTGCGCGTGTGCGTGTGTGGACTCGCCTGGGGCGGACGCCGGAGCTCTTGACGTCGGCGCTGGAGGCGGTCCCGCCCGCGCCCCCGCCCTCGGAGCGCCGCCGCACCGCAGAGCGCTCCCTCGCGGGCGACGTCCGCCTGCCACAAATACCACCCCCACCCCACATGCGACATCCGCGTATTGAACATCTAGATTTTGAAGCACAAGTCAATGTTTCGTTTTCTATATTTTTCGTGGTTAATTTATTTTTTAATAGTAGGATATGGATCACGGATCACAGTAGCATACGGATCACTTTCTTTCGGGTCGTGGCCCTGGTCTGACTTGAAATGGACTTGTGTGCTTCAGCAACTCTATTTTGGAATTGGGCTGGAGGCGAACATGATGTTTGACCAGTTTATGTATTAGTAGCTTGATGAAGAAATTAAATATTCGAAACATTGGCAAACTAATGTATTTCATTAATTTGACCGATCCGTGATCCATATCCTACTACTTATTAACGGTCGTGATTTCTACAATGTTTTTTTTTTATTGAAAAAAATAGCATCGTAATAAATAATTTTGAGATCCATAAATCGGACATTCTTGGGAACAAAGTGACAAAGGTAAAAAATAATTAAAATTTAGTTTTCGTCGCTAAATGAAGTCTATATTATTTTTATTTTCCAATCAGATAATAAAACTTTTTTAATTGTCTTATGATTTTTGTGTTTTTTTTGTTGATCTCAAAATTCATAAATGCAACCAACGCCCCATGCGTAAATAATGGTTATTAATGCAGTTACCAAAACATCGTACCTTTGGGAAACATCGATTGCATTGGTGCTATGTTTTATAAACATCGATGCGTTATTTTTAGATAATCGATGTTTTTTGTCCATTACCACGTACTTGATATTCAGAATAAATGTTACACTTGGGGGGGCGAAATCATGTTTTGGCTATAAACATGTGGAACTGACATAACATTGTGCATGTGACTTTTCGGACACAGCGGTTTGGATTGGTAGGCAACGTATCCTGCACTGGTTTTTTGAAAATACAAACTCTTTAGAGGAAGACTTACCACTGTCAATGAGAGTGTCTTTGTGTCAGAACGTAATCCCTGTTACCACAAACCTAATGGCTGTTACTTGGGGAAATTTTTTGTAATTCGAACAGCAATCTAGACAAACTCAAAACTGTCATTCCCACGAGCAGGTCCTGTGGAGATCGTTAACTCCCAGACACCAAATGTAGGGTGAGTTATTTGCCTTAGATGTTCACCTTGTAACTTCGTTGTAGAAGATTCCTCTCATGTTTAAATTTGGGAAAAGTTATCGCCTTTCACACCACTTAACCTGGATGTTTTGTACATTATTCTGAACTCCCTCATACAAGATGGGACGTTTTCGTGACCTTTGTGGTCTAATTTAGATAAATAGATAATTGTATTTCATAAGTACTTCCGTTTTTGATGCAAATAGTTTCATTAAACGGGAGGAAAATGTTTTTATCAGATGCTGTTGGCACATAGGCATCCAAAATTGATTCAAATTTGCGCCGTACGTGGGAAACCCAAAAATTTGTATCAATTCCCTTTGGGGCTAATTACCAGCAAAAGTATTCATTCTAAACACCCCCATTGGACTTATTTTTTTTTAAACCGCTGACGGGCTGCCAGAGAAAGGCAAACGTCTTTCGAATGAAACTCTTTGGAAGGACTGAAACTGCTTGAAAATTGAACTGTTCCAAAGACGCTGGCGATATTGCACCAGCTACTGGGAAGGACCAGAGATATCATTTCGTATTGTCAACAATTTCTGAGAATCAGATTCATTTCCAAATAAGACGCCACGAAAGTCAATTGAGAATCTTTAGCCGAGCGGTTTCAGAAAGAATCTCTCGTCAGCAAAAAGCTGAAAATTCATATCTTGAGTGAATTAAAATCAGATTTTGACGTTTGGGCACAGAAATAGCCTCCGTGAAAACCGCTCGCGATCTCCGCGTAATGACACTATCAAGCCCACATTACGAGGAATACGGATTTTCTTCAGACAAAGGTAATACTTACAACTCATAAATTCAAATTTTCCTGGTGTCGAAGTTACAAAAGGCTTTTGGCTTACAAATGAATAAAAGTTCATATGAAAGTTAGAAACTCCGCATATAACCGTTTTAAAATTACTAAAACCGATAAAAATGAAAAGAGTAAAAAAAACTTAGAAATTTCGTAAAACAACAAATCAGAACGCTAAGATTCGTTATTATCATAATCTTTTCCAAACAAATTCCAGTACGAAGGAGTATGGAACACTTTGAAAAACTTAAATTTGCAAACGTAAATAAAAATGACAGTTCATTAAAATTCCCCTAGATGACCTAAATGACTTTTTTGCTTCCCTGCACATAAAATAGACCCTATTAAAAAAAAAGACCTTTACTCTCTGAATCACATGCACCTGCACCTCCTGAAACATAGTTTCTATTTCAACAATGTTGACTGCCAAAAGTCGAAAAAATGTGAAGACACTCAAATCAAATTCAAAAGGCTGGGATGATATAACGCAAAGAAATTTAAAAATTTGGGTTTTTAAAGATGCTTTTCCCAGCGCTTACTCACATAATAAACTTTTCTTTAAAACCGGATATTTTCCCAATTGTGGAAACTAGCTTACATTCGCCCCCTCCGAAATGTTTAAATTCTAAATTTTTTGTGATTATCGACCTATCAGCATATTACCAACATTACCCAAAAGTCCCCCGAAAAAGTTGTACGTCAACAAATAAACAAGTATTCACCATAAATGATGCTCTCAATAATTTTCAATCTGGTTTTAGGGGGTAGAAGTACGCAAACGGTTTTACTACGAGTCATCGAAGACATTCGTCAATTCTGGATGAAGGAATATAACAACGCTAACGCTTTTAGATTTTAGCAAGGCCTTCGATTCAGTAGACCATGACGTGCTTCGGGCAAAATTAAATGTCTCGGTTTTTCTGATTCTACCTTATCGTGGATTTCAGTTATTTTAGTAATAGACAACAGGTCGTGTTGTGAAAACACTTTCTCGTCACCAAAACCCAGTTTCAGTGGAGTGCCACAGGTCCGTACTTGGTCCATTTTTTCTTCCTTATCTATGTAAATGATATACCGTCATGCTATCAAGATGCAATCATCATATGTACGCAGATGACCTACAGATCTACGTCAGTGGAAACCTTCTGAAGTGGCTCAGTTAATTAGTAAAACAAATCAGGATTTAGCCTCTTTACATGAATGGTCACTGAGAAACGGCCTTAAGCTAAATCCATTAAAATCTCAATCATTATAATTGGCTCTTGTTGGTCCCATAAAGCACTTAAAAATCTAATATTCCTCATATCGTACTGATAACACTACTGTTCCCCTATGCTCACAAGTTAAAAATCTCGGTCTGACCATCGACAAATTCCTAAATTGGGAACCTCATGTTCGGAAACTTGCCGCAAAGTGTATGCTTCGATGTACTCACTCAAATGTGCTTACAAATGCCTTCCACCCAAAACCCAAAAAACTACTAGTAAAATCCTCTTACTCCCTCTGCGTTACGGTGACATTTGTGGTAACTAAAGAAAACAACTGCTGACGCTCTCCCAAAAAGTTCAAAATGCGTAGGTTTCAATATAATATCAGAAAGTATGATCACATATCGGATACTACAAGCTAATAACATACTAAACTTGAAAAGGGCGCATGTTTCATAGTTTGTGCCTTTTCTCAAAATATTAAATACGGGGGTACCTACTTACCTCTCTCATAAAATTTCCTATCTTAAAACAAGAAGATTCGAGAAATCTTTGCTGTGCAATATTCCAAAAACAACACTACTTTTACAATAAATCTTACTTAAATAGCGACGACTAGAAGTGGAATAGCCTTCAGTAAATGTTAGGGAAAAGTAAAAATCTGGGTCATTCAAAAACATTTAAATACTATTTTTCTGAGCTGATATTGTATGATGGAAAGTGTTAAATAAATGTGTTTAGAATTTAAAGGTAAATGTAATTTTATATCGCTTTTAACAATTTTTCTCCATTTCTTGTATTTTCAAGTTAGTTCTTAAGTGAGTTCAAAATTGTGTTAAAAAATTTAAAATTTTATAGGGCTTTTTAACAGTTTTGTTCTTTTCTTTGTTTTCTTTAAATTAGTTCTTAATTTAATTAACAATAGTACAATTAGTCTAAATTAAGTATATTATAGGGTTAGAAGGTTTTTTTTGACCTACCCTTTTTCTAATTCATTATTGTCTAACTTTGTCTGGCTCTGACTGAATGCGTCTTTTCCCCTTTGGGACATGATGTTGAAATCTAAATCGGCCCTAAGCCGTCGTCCTGGGCCGGGTGGTTGTGTGCATTCTCATATTGCTTTTTTTGATTCATGAAAGTATTTGAGATTTTTTTTCAACATTTGATACGTATTGCTAATTAATATCTCAGAATTTATATTTTCGGGCAAACTTTTGAGTTTTCCTGAGTCGAAAAAGTTTGTTTGTTTTTAAAAATTTTCTTAAATACATTTTTTTTTTGCTCAATGTTGAAGAGCATGCACCTTTGTTTTCCCCGGTTTTTCCCCGGGCGCTTAAGGAAATGCTGGACGTTGTATTCTTGTCGCGTTTGTGAGCCAGGGCATGACATCTGTAAGTTGTATTATTTACTTATTACTAACTATTATTATTTACTTGTTTTTATTTACTAAATGTACCATCTAAATTGAATTCTTATCTATAAAATGTATGTGTAACGTGGTTAGGGAGGAAGAGCGGGCCTGATGGCCTGAGTCTCCCACATAAATAAAGTCATTATTATTATTATTATTATTATTATTATTATTATTAGTATTATTAAAGGCGGAAGGAGTCTTGTTGTCATCTCGAATCATCGTTTGATGCTCTTCCAAAAAACTCGAGCTATTTTGCAGTCTCAACAGATGCCATTAACGCTGGTTCTCTTTATTGATTATATCACTCTGAAATCAAAGCCAATTAAGTTTAACTGTACATATAAAATGCCCCAATCCGGGTAGTGTATCTAAAAAAAAATAGCTTTTCTATTCGAATTTTAATACCGCGCTCCCGACTGGCCAGTGATAAGCTGCGACTCATCTATCTTAGGAGGCGGCATGTATCGGTCGCTGTGTTGTTGTGCAACAAGACGCGTATGCACTATAACATAACCTCTTTGAATTTAGCATGATTTCAGTTATTTTTAATTCTTGGCGCATTTTGGAACTCTGTTCGACGTAATTTCATTCGTGGAATAGTACTATTAAATACCATTCGTGCTCTAGGAACTCGCAGATAAATTCCTCTCGCTTCACGAGTCGGGGATTTATAAACAATTTCCAAAGTACGCATAGTATTACATATGTTAATTCAAAACAGGACTCCCAAACAAAATATTCGTTTCAATTGAGAGGGCCTTGAGTTCCATTAACTCGTTCGAGGAATATCACTGTTGAAGAAAATGGGCTGAACGGTTTATGCGCAGAGGTTGACCCCAGACAGACAAAAGGATGGGCAGCCATTTTGCCGTCGATTGATTTTTCGGCATCAAGAACCCATGAAACAGATTCTGTGCATAACGTGTTAGAGGCAGTAATCTATACTAATAAAAGTGAATTCAACGATGCCACAAACATTAGCGCATGAATAGATAGCAACTTTTTACAGGCTCTTCTTCAGGATTGTCGCGGTGTCCTTGAAGTGTGATAAAGATTAACACAACCAAAAGCGGAAATTAAATAATTTAAATAATATGTTGGTTGATGCACGGCGACCTTTCTTTGCCTCTCGCTTAGAGCACGCGGTTCCTAATATATTACGCCAGAAGCCCGTAGTGGTGCAGCAAACTTTTACCCACTTTGATTCGCTAGAGGCCCGTAGCGATGCAATGATATAAACAAAATGAATTTCGAAACTAAACAGCATTGTTCTACAGTGAAAGATATAAATTGACAATTCATTAGAATCCGCCTTACGAAGAATCCTAGTTACGAAGAAAGCCCGGGCAACGCCGGGTATGTTGCTAGTGTAGTAGTAGTAGTGATCGGAACAGTTCCGAAGTAAGGGCGAAGAGGGTGCGTGCGTACCTGGAGGCGGAGGCGTCGAGCCCCAGGCCGAGCGGCGGGGCGCAGGCGACGGCGCGGCGCGCAGGGCGTCAAGGTGCAGCGCCGAGCGGGTGGGCAGCTGCGCGTGGCGCGCCGCGCCGGCCACGGCGGCCGGCGGAGACACGCCGGATGGGCATGTTGGCGCCCGGCGGCGACGCGCTCGCCACGCTGGCCGCGGTGCACGCGCCGCGCCAGTACGCGTGGCGGAGGCGCCAGCGCTCCGCGTGGCGGCGCTCCAGCTCGCGCCGCCGCTGCGCTCCTGCCACGCCCCAAGCCACGCTGCAGCCACGTCACGCTCTCTCGGAGGAGAGTATCAAACAGAACAGGCCAACTTCGTTTCTGGCGGAAACTTCGTGTCGAGACGACAAACGATGCGGAGCGAGAACCATACAACTTGTACTCGATACGTTCCTTCGGTCTGTCTTCGTTAAGTACGCTCCGTGAAGTCATGGAGCAATTCGAGACATCGCGGATTCCTGGTTGGGTGACGTCTGGGAACCACGGTGTCTCATGGCACCGAGCCCTTGATCAAAGAGATAAATGGCAATGACTGTGTGAATTAAAGGAGGATTTCTCCGAGCGGATTCTTGGTTGGGTGTTCGTCTGGGAACCACGGTATCATCGTGCACCGAGCCCTTGATCAAAGAGATAAATGGCAATGACTGGCAATGACTGTGTGAATTAAAGGAGGATTTCTCCGAGGGATTCTTGGTTGGGTGTTCGTCTGGGAACCACGGTATCTAATGGCACCGAACCCTTGGTCAAAAGAGATAAATGGCAATGACTGACCATGACTGGCAATGACCGTATGAATTAAAGGAGGTTTCTCGAGCGGATTCCTGGTTGGGTGACCGTCTGGGAACCACGGTATCTCATGGGACCGAGCCTTGGGTCAAAGAGATAAATGGCAATGACTGACCATGACTGGCAATGACTATGAATTAAAGGAGGGTTTCTCCGAGCGGATTCTGGTTGGGGACCGTCTGGAACCACGTATCTAAGGGCACCGAGCCCTTGGTCAAAGAGATAAATGGCAATGACTGTGTGAATTAAAGGAGGGTTTCTCCGAGCGGATTCCTGGTTGGGTGACCGTCTGGGAACCACGTATCTAAGGGCACCGAGCCCTTGGTCAAAGAGATAAACGCAATGACTGTGTAATGAAAGGAGGATTTTTCCGAGCGGATTCCTGGTTGGGTGACCGTCTGGAAACCAGTGTATCTAACGGCACCGAGCCCTTGGTCAAAGAGATAAACGGCAATGACTGTGTGAATGAAAGGAGGATTTTTCCGAGCGGATTCCTGGTTGGGTGACCGTCTGGAAACCACGGTATCTAACGGCACCGAGCCCTTGGTCAAAGAGATAAACGGCAATGACTGTGTGCATGAAAGGAGGATTTCTCGAGCGCGGGCGCTGCACCTGTCTGGCGTGCTCGCCGCTCCTCCTCGAGGCGCGCGCGATGCGCCTGCGCTGCGAGTTGATGACGTCCTGGCGCGTGGGCTTGCAGACGCGCGGCCGGTCGCTGGACGAGCTGAGGCTGAGGCTGCGCCGGCCGAAGCTGCTGAGGCTGGCGCGGGCACCGAGCGGCGCGCGCCGCCCAGCGGCCCGCCCACGCCCTCGCCTCCGCGCCGCTCCGCCCGCCGCCGCCGCGCCGCGCGCCCGCCCGGGCTGGCCGAGCGCGCCGACCGCGCCGACCGCCCGAGCGCCCTGACCGCGCCGAGTGCGGCGACTTGCGCCTGACGCGCCACACACCGTCACCACCTCGGCAAATCTGCGCTGGCCAATCTCTGCAGTACTTTTATGGAAATGTGCGTTAAAGTATTGATCGTGAACGCACGTTAAATTTATGCACAAGTACATTAGGATGCAAGAGCCAGCTTTATGATCATATCGATATTGAATGATCTTGATGGATTGACGATTGCGGATATACAACGCGTGTTCAAAGAAGGACTGGACTGCTCAAATAACAAGTTCATATTGAAATACATCTCAATCGTGTTTGTCGCCTTCAAAGTGAATCCCTTGCATGGTCACTCAGAGTTTCTTCTATAGAAGAAAATATATATATATATATATATATATATATATATATATATATATATATATATATATATTCTTCTATAGAGAAAGCTACAGCTTTCAATTGCCCTCTGAAACACTGCCAGAATCGCCTAGGGTCCGCTGTACAATTCTCTCGAGGTTTTACGAATGAGCCAAATCAGCGGCCCAGAAGGTGGATTTAAATTTGGGAAACAGGAAAATGTAGGTTGGAATCGCATATGGAAAATTGGGAGGCTATGTTATCACCGTTGTGCGATTTTTCAATTGTTCGTCACAAACAAGAGGTTTGCACCGGCGCGTGGCCAAGGAAGAATTTGAATTTTCGACCCTTTCAACATTCACGTCTTTTTCCTCACCGTAGCGTGCCATACCATCTTTAAAATCCTGACATTGTATTCATTAGGTTTGTCTTTTTGGAACATATTCATAATAAATTAGCCCTTGTAAAAAAGCAATGAGCATGACTTTCACGATGGACCAGAAATCCGAGCGGTATTTGGTTGGGAGAGATAGTCGATCTTCTGGATTTAAATCGGTTATACCTCTCAAAATACTGGGACCGGCTCATAGATTAATCGCCAAATGGCATGTCAAATCAATCGCATGGTCTCTGTAGCACTTTGTCGATACAAATACAAAATTGCTGCTCTTCCAGCTCCGTCATTATGCGCCGAACCAGCACTTCCCTGCAGCCCTTGGCAGGTTCAGACAAGAATCGGTATTGCTTTGCTACAATACATCGTAGGCGAAGGCAGCGTTTTAGTTCCATGAACACCGGTAAATGGCGCATTGTGATCTCGTTTCGGACCGTTAAGCGGTTTGCGAGCAAGGAGCTCAGTTCGATCTTTTGAACACACCTTGTGTATTGTGAATGAATAGGAGGGTAAATGGAGAACCTCTACATTAAATCAAAATTGATATTAATTTAAGTATTAAATTTAATATACAAATATATTAAGCACTTGTTAATGCACAGGATACATTAAATATAATTTATACTAATTTTAATGCCATTTCTGCCTGTGATTCTCACAGTTTAATGGCACATAAACACATCTCTGCTGGTACCTGTTCAATGTACACAAAATGGAGCAGATAGATGCGGAGCCAGGATTACAACAAACGCAAGCTAGGCGTACGATTCATGCTGGTTGGTGGGTGTGCTCATTTCTCGCGGAGGACCTACAAACAATTTGGATGACATTAAGACTCAAAGTTTCGCGGCGGCCGCTTTTTCCATCGTTTTTCCCCGCCTGGAACGCACCGGTCCATCGAGCGGCTCGTGAGAGTTTCATGCGGCAACTCGCGCTTGACGGTCGGCGACAAGATCTTTGTCCGTGCTCTCTTCGTTTAACGTGCGCGAAATAGGGCCATACACCAGCGGGTGCGGCTCGCCATTGTAGTCTGGCACCGCTCTTTCTAATACACGATTCCTCTTCGTGCTCAATTGTACCCCGAATGGAACCGATAGATGCGGCGACAAATTTTCAACAGGTGCAAGCCAGGCTGACGAGCCGCGCTCGCTCGTGGACGACATTCTTCACTCACGTACGACTTGGGCGGATGTACGAAGTTGGGCGGTGAAAGCCTTCAGTAAGCTCCCCTCTCTGTGTTTGCCACCGCCTCCTTAATCTTCTCCACTTGCTTTCTTCGTATCTCAAATCTCATACAGTCTGATTTCCTGCCAGCTCCTATTCATGGCATGTGTTTCTCCGTAAAAGCAGAGTCTTTAATCTGAGAGATGATGCCTAGACTATGTTTACTCTGAGATGTTTGGTGGGCGTGGCACCTGTGCGCGGGGGCGGCGGGCGGCGCCAGCCTGGAGCGGGAGCCCTTGCGGGAGGCGCTGCGCCGTCGCGCGCTGTCGGGCGGCACCAGCTGCACCACCTTCTGCCCACTGCGCAACAGCCCGCGCATTGCTCAAACAATGTAAACAAATGGCTGGAAAAAGTATTGTTTTGTATTAAACAAATGGAAGTATATTAACGATCAACTTCCTTAATATTTGTAATCAGCAAGAAAGTCATTATACCGATCAGTCGTTGCTGCATCACCGGGCTCCTTGATCATCATTGACCCCCTTTGAAATTTCGTCAACCCCAAGGAGGTCCATGTCGACTCCGTTTGGAAGCCATTATCTCGAGAAGTGGACTACAAGACGCGAGACGTTGATTGGTATCACCCTGAGAATCTCTTCCTCAACGCCCCCAAATGAATTGGTTAATAATCTCTGACCGTTTGCTGACGAGCGCTGGAGTAATGAGATAATGTTTTTCCGAAGTTCGTCCATTTAGGAAAGCCAGGAGAGTCACCACACTTCGTGTCGGAGTACCCGGCGTGTACTAGTTGGCATAAGCAATCTCCGAGCACGTGAATTTGAGACCACGCGTTGAATTTGACTGCCCAGCTATAGATGGTACGGTGACGTGTAGTTTACTCAGAAATGCAGAGAAAACCAGCATTATGGGCGGTTAAGAAACCTGAGCAGAAAATGCACTATCTATTTCTACGAAGTTTTAAGAAGTTTAAGTTACAGATAATACCGTAGTTTGTTACGTTTTTTCGACTGTTGAACTAGATTAGTTTCAAAATAATGCAAATCTAGTCTCATGCAAATTGAAACAGTCGAAACAAACTCATAAGTTGAAACAAATTGAAATCTTTGTAGTGGATCATAAGTTCCAATAGCTAGTTTTAAACCTTGAGCCAAGCAACAAATAAATCAAAGGGAAGAAATATGCAGTGCACTCCGCCTCCTGCAGAAGAGTTACGGTGTTGTAAAACATTATTTCCGTGAAGTGTCAGCCTTGGTGTGCTGTCACCGCCGCATGGCATGGCCACCCACCTGTGTGTGTGAATAATGGCGGTCCACGTGCGGTCCGGCACATTCTCTCGGCTGCCGGTCACCCCAGCGGAATCACAACGCTCGGCTTTCGCACTCTGAAGATACAAGCAGTCACTTCAGTCCCTTGAGCTCCACGACTCTACATATTACAAGCATGACGTCAAATATTACGTAACATTTCAAGAAGAAAAATATTGGAACCGTTTTTGAGAAAATTGTTTAAAGGGCTTTATGTTTCGCGTAAAATTACGCGAACACTAGTCATTTTTCGAAAATTGTACATGACCTTATTTCAGTATGTCTCTAAACAACAGATTTCATTAAAGATAAGCTCTTTTTTTTTTTTTTTTTTTTTTTTTAATTTTTTTTTATCCGATCGACCATATGGCCTTACAGAAGTGAGAACATTATTTATTAATTAACATTATGGAAACTTCCTAAAGTTTTTTCGAGTGTTCTTACTCGGCAAGTAATATATAATATTGTAATTTGATTTTATTTTTTATTAGCTGTGGAAAGATTTTTGAGTAAGGATTGGTATAGGTATAAAGGTTTGAAAGATTTTGTTGATTTTGTTTTTAAGGCGGTTTGAAAATGTCTTTAGGAAATCTAGATTTGATTCGGTTTTGGGGGAGTTTGCTTGTTGTCCTAGTTGAAAATGGCTGTACTTGGCAGGATGGTAAGAGATTGAAAAAATTTTGGGAGGATAAGTTGATCAGATGATCAGTGATTGATGGTATTTGGAGTTCATAATGAATTTGTTTATTGGGTATAAACCATGATGCGTTAATGAGTCTTCTGAGAAATTTGTTTTGGAAAGTTTGTAAAGCGTTTATATTACTGGGTGCAACGTTTATCCAGGCTGGACAGGCATATGTCAAGGTGGGTCTGATAATACTTTGTAGAGGAGCAATTTAGTTTCAACTTTTAAAGTGGATGAGGAATTAATAAGTGGATATAGTTTGACTGCTTTTGTGTTGCTTTTGTAATACTGCCTTAATGTGTTGCTTCCATGTTAAACGTCTATCTATTAGTACTCCCAGATATTTTGTGGGTGTGGAATTGTTTAACCAGGGAGTTGTGAATTATTTATTTTAAAGGTGGAGGGTTTTTGGGTTTCGGAGGGTGAAAATCTTTGTTTGTGTTTTTGTGGATTTATCTTGAGTCGCCATTTATGGAACCAGGTGGTGGGGTGTGAAGGTGGGATTGAATATGGTCATATGCTAATAGAATGTTTTGATGAGATGAGAATAATGCTGTATCATCTGCATATAAGGTTATGTTAGAATCTGATGATGTGGGATGATCTGCTGTATAGATATTGAAAAGAATGGAGCAAGTACAGATCCTTGGGGGACACCTGCAAGAATGCTGTGTGTTGGAAAGAATGTGGTTTACTTTGACCGAAAAGTTCTATTTGTAAGATAACTGTGAAAAATTTTTTTGAAGATAATCAGAGTACCTAGTTGGTGAATTTTATAAAGTAAACCTTGATGCCAAATGCTGTCAAATGCTTTAGTTATGTCTAAAAAGACTGCTATTGTGTGCTCTTTTGAATGGAAACTATTTGCTATATGTCTGACTAGACGTAATAGAGGGTGATTTGTTGAATGATTTGGTTGAAACCAAATTGTGTTTTTGGTATGGTGTCATTTGAGTTTAAGAAATGAACTAGGCGACTGAGAATTAATTTTTCAAAAATTTTAGCTATTGTTGGGAGCAGACTAATAGGCCTGTAATTTGAAGGGTCATTAGGATTAGTTTTGGTTTATTGATTGGTAATATAATAGCGTTTTTCCCAAGTTTGAGGGAAGCAGCCAATTCAGAGTGCAGCATTGAAGGTGGCTGTATGGCTGCAATGCAGCTGAAGGGAAGTTGTTTAAGTGTTTGGTTTGTAATGTTGTCGTGTCCGGTGTTTTTTTGTTTTCAGCTGTTTGATGATTTTTGGGTTCTACTGGAGATGAAATGAATAGGTGTGGAACTGTGGCGTGTGATTGTTTCATAAATTCTGTTATTTCTGTATTGAATTGCTGGTTAATTATTGAATTCGGTTTGAATGTTTCAGAGAGGTGTTTTGCTATTATTTCGGCTTTTTGATGTTCTGGATAAATTAATACATTGTTTGAAATAAGAGGGGGAACATTGCTTTTCTTTTTTAGTGAAGTATTTAATAGTTTGCCATTGCTGTCGAGAGTTTGGGTGGAGTTGTTGAAGATGCTGCGGGAATTTGACATGTTTGTGATTGGTAATCATGATTTTGATTTCTTTGGTAAGTTTGTTTAGTTTTTTTTTGTCGTGTGCGTTTCGGTTTAAAATCCATTTGCGTCTAATGGCCCGTTTGGTTTTAATGTGATTTATGATATAATATGGAAGTGCATCAGCATTTGGTTTATTAGTTGTAATGTGAGGAGTAGTTGATTCGGAGTGAGCTTTTGTGATTGTTTGAATGATATTCATGATTGAGTTGTTGAGATCATCATTATTTTGTATACGAGTTGGGAAAAGATTATTTTGAGCTAATTAACATTTTAAAATAGTTCCAATTGGTATAACCTTTTATTTTGGTGTTTTGATGGTGAATAGTGTCATTTGATATGTCAATGGTAATTTTAATAGGTAGGTGATCTGAGTCTAATTCTGCTATTACTATTTGTTGAATTGTTTGGTAGAAATTTTTAGTTATAACTAAATCGAGTATATCAGGGGGTACATTTGTATTGTTAAAAAAGAACGTAGGGGAACTTGGAGCATGAATATATATTTTGTTGGTAAGACTGTATTTGAGTAGTCTTTGCCATGGTAATTCGTTGAGTTACATCCCCAGGCTTGATTTTTGCAGTTGAGATCACCAAAATTAAAGTTGAAGTGTTTGTAGAAAATATTTCATTTAGTTCATTAGTAGGAAATTTTTGGTTTGGTGGTCTGTAGGGGGCAATGATATTTATTGGTCCGTTATTGGTATAAATTTGGATTGCTACAGTTTCAAGGTTATTAGTTGTAGGTGAATGAATTTGTGAGTGTTTTAGTTTACTATTATAGCTATTGCTGTCCCTCCAGAGGCAATTAGTCTGGACCTGTCACTTCTATATATTTGTAGCCGTATAATTTTAGCTTTTCTTTTGGAATAAGATGGGGTTTTACTGATGCAGGCAACGTGAATGTTATGATGGTGTAAGAAGTGGTGAAAGAGAGTATCCTGTTTTTAATACCGTTAGCATTGAAGTTAAGAATAGTTAAACTCTTTGGATTATCCATTTTTTGGGTTGTTGGATTAGGGAAAGGTGATATTGCTAATAGGCAGGGATATAAGTTAGAAGTAAATATTGAGGTTCTTAAATTTATTGATTTTATCGCTTTCATGAAGGATTGTAGAACACGCAGAAAAATTTTAGGAAGTTTTGTAATTTTTCCAAATATAGAACATAAATTCTTCACTGTTATCATAGATCTATATTTAAGATAAGTGAACTTGTTGGAAAAGAGGAAACTGTGTTGGAGTGATTAGAAAGTATGTTTATTGCGGTTGTATTATCCATGTTGATTGATTGACGACAAAGATTTTGAATTTGGGGCATTAGCGTTGACAGAACTTGGTAACTACTTTTGTAATAATGTTAGTTAGTAAATTTTCTAGGTTACTTGTGTGGTTATTCCATTGATTAGTTGAGGCGTTAATTGGGGTGTAATTTGCAATATTTGGTCTAGTGGGAAGTGGAGGAAAATGTTGACTAAAGTTTGTGTGTTTAAAAACAGCATTGGTGGGAACCGAGTGATTAAATGTATTCATTTTAGGAGGTAGTTTATTATTTGTGTTTCGAGGTTGTAATTTACGGTTTTGTTCAAGTTTTGGCATAATTTTTTGTATGTAGGACATCCTTATAATTAGCTGTGTGGTTCTGAAAACAATTAACACATTTGGGAGTTGTTCATTTTGGGTAGTTTACATTCTGAGTAATGATGATTACCTATGCATCTGACGCATCTTGGCTGAGCCGCAAGTTAGCTTGTGAGTGGCCATAACGCTGACATTTTTTACATTGTATTGGACCCTTTTATTAGTTCTAATATATACTTTAATTCTACAATAATATAGCTACTAAGATTTAATATTTGTCTGGATTCTTCATTGTCAATAGATCTACTGCCACTGTTTGCATAGGTGTTTTATCTTTGTGTAAAGTCTGTGCACTTTAATACTGAAAAGTTTTAGATTTGAGTTCGTTTATAATATCTTCGTCTTTGAAGTACATGGAACATCCTTGAGAACAACTGCAAATTTTTGACTGTAGGGTCCCTATAGGAGTGGAATTGTACATTGTTTTGATCACAGAAATGTCTGAAATCACGAAAGTCTTTAATTTCTTGGAAAAATTTTTAATATTGTTATTTTCAGTTTTTGTGTGAAAGTTTCCTGAGGTAACACTTTTAATGTCATTGATAAGGCGGTTATAGTTTTCAACCCGTGGATTATTATTGGTGGATTTATTTTTTGTTGCTAGATTTTCATTTAGTTGAATATTGTTATTAACTGGTTCATTTGTTTGAAGTAGTTCATATCTGTTACTCACTGGTACGGCATAACCACGTGTTCACTATCATGGTGCCTTTTAAGTCTTTTACGCTCTTCTGATTCAGTAGATTGGTAAGTACTTCACATCTTTGTGGAGTTGGAGTTGTGAATTTCATTAATGTTTACGTTTTGAGTTGCACTTGCAGGTTGTTGATGTTGCGGAGCTGCGTTGGTTGGTAATGCGGCGGTAATGGCGTATAGCCATTTTGTGGCTGTTGAGGTTGTTGCTGCTGTAGTAGTAATTGTTGTTGTAGTTGCTGGTGGTGGATGAGTTCTTCCACATCCATATCGCGAGGGGTTGCTTCATTCATAGCTTGAGATACGAGAGAGCCGGTTTCTGCTAACACTTCGTGGCATATATTTTCCATCACGAGATCACTTTCACAAAGTTGACACTGGTTTCACTATACACTCGGAAACGTTCACTTTTTCAGTTAAATTGGGCCCTTTCATGCTGCAATGCAGCATTTTTGCGTGGGCCGCCCAGAACTGGTGCGTTAATCTGCGCGCGTCCTAGGTTACAACTGATAAGCTGATACTATAACTCAGACTGTCAAGATAGCTCTAACTTTAATATTGTAGTGTTAGAAAGACGGCGAAAAAATGTTGAACTTTGGTAATTTTGAAAATTCGAGGATGTTAATGAAAATGAGAGCTACGTCATTCTTGTAAGCGTCCTTTACGCTATCCGAGGACAAAGGTTGATGTGGCTGGAAGGGAGGTTACCTGCTTGCGGGTGCCCTGGCGCGAGACGGCGGCGGCCGCGGCGGCGTACGCCAGCTCGTAGGGCACGCCCCGCCCCCCGCCCCCCTGCAGGAGCCCCCGGCGCCGCGACGCCGACGCCGACGACGTCGCGGCCGACGGCGGCGGCGTCTGCCACCACGCGACGCGCGCCCTGCTACTACTCGGTTGGGCGTTAACACTTCGATGCGATGCAAAGGAAGCATTTCGCCATTGAAGTATGTATAATGGAAAGCAAGCTAATGACCGCATGAATGAATCACTTATTTTACATGGCGAGACTCAGGCCATGAGGCCTGCTCTTCCGTCCGACCACACAACTTTCGTTACGCTTCTTTTAGCTGCTAGGGAAAAAACAAAATTTTTCACATCAAATGAAACTTATTTGGCAGTGTTCGGTATTTCCAAATCTTTAATTTTCTGAATAAGACCAAAGGAGTTGTTGAGTTTAAACGGTTAAAATTAGTAATGGAGTTGAATTAGGAATATTACATTTACTCAAAGGTAAAAAAAAAGGGGTTTTTTTTGTGAAGTTTAACGAGTCCATATAATCTGGGGCATTGGGGTTCATAACTATTAAAGATTTTTCTTCGGTTCTGTAAATAAAGTACTAGACATAATGGTCAACCAACTTCAAACCTTCATAGATGAAAATAGGTTCATTACCCTAAAGACCCCACCCCTTCTTTCACCGTTAATGTCAGAATTACCATTATGTCTAGTACTGTTACAAAATCGGAACCAATGGCCTCGTTTTACGTATACGTTTTTTCTTTATTTAAACTTAAAAATGCCACAATTTTGTTATTTTTTGTATCAAAATAAAAACTAAATAATGAATATGGAGTAAGAAACAATTTTCATGCAATTTTTTGTTACATTTTGACATTGATTGGATGTGTTCTATTTACGCCCATTGCATATCATCTTTGTTTGTGGCTGTTGAAATCCAGTATCCTGTACTATCAAATTTCATAGAAGTTAATATACCAAAACCTTTATACTTTTGAAGATAATTTTGAACAATAGATCTGAAAGATGATGATCCATTTTGACCTTGCTCTGTCTTTCTAAATAGCTGCCAGCAATTGTGAATAGCACTATCGATGCAGAACATGAAATCAGCGCGCCTCCACCACTTTTTCGATCTGATTTCCATTCTATAGCACTCCAAATTTTCGTGCATTCTATCAACATCTTCAATGAATATATTATATTTTCCTACAGTGTTAGATTGTACAATGAGAACTTTCTTTCGCTCACTTGAAAGCCATATCTAATCACGTTACCGCGAATGAATTGCTTTGCTCCATGCCTTCCATAATACGATACTATGCTGTCATCAACAGCCAAGTGTTCTTCCTACGCTTTTTAGACTAAAACAGTAAGTGAATTATGTTGTTTTACACCCTGAAGAGACTCATTCCGTATGCAAGCATGCCCTCGCTGCAGTGTACGCGCTTGCAGGTCAAGTGAAAGGTGCGCACCGTGATGTCGCCGGCGGGCAGGGCGGTCTCGCCGCTGGCCCAGTTGAAGACGGGGGTGGCGCCGCGCGCGTGGGCGTAGTCGGGCCCGTCGGCGTACTCCTTGGGCGGCAGCGGGAAGGGCCCCGTGCCCGTCCCCGCCCCCGCGGCCGCTGCGTGCTGCAGCTGCGCCTCGTACTGGCGCATCATGGCCCCCAGGCAGCGCCACATGCGCGAGCTGCGGCGCGCCAGCTGGCGCGGCGCGCGCGTCACGCGGTACCAGCTGCCCGCCTGCGCCAACGCCAGCCACCCTCTCGCTCAGCCGCGGCTTTTAGGCCTTCGGCTGTTTGTTGTAAAGATTAAACATTTACTCGGTGCGTGTGAAGAGCCGAAGGGTTTTCTGCACATCAAGCCTACAGATAAATGTCGAATGTGTCGTCTGCGGTATTCAACTCCTGATAGTTTACATTGCGGCAAAACCAGGGAGAGGAAGACGGAATCGATTGGTGAGGGAATACGCGGAAGCCGGAAACCTGCACCAAGACGAAAGCATTCGAAACCCTCTCCTGGTCATGAAAATGGCAAGTGCGTTCATCACAGTGTTCTTTCACCGCATGTATCTTTCTGAATACAGTGAACAGAATATTCTAACAACTCTTACTGGAACGTACTCTGCACACGTGCATACAGTCTCCAGTGGGCTTTTCCCCCCTTTCGCTTTATTTCTTTAGTAGGTAGGAATTTTCTTAAATACGTCAATAAGGTGGAATCTGCCATTTCAGAAGATAACATTGGCAAGAAACTCGCTCTCATGACAAGCCGAATCCAGCCTATATTCATCTGAATTATTAAGAAATTCGAGGCATCTAGGACATATATCTCAGGACCTTAATGCGAAGGGTAAAGGGTTCAAATACCACCCGGGTCATGGATTGTTTCTTTCATTTCGAAGATTGTGTGGCAGTCGTCGCCACAGTAGACCTTGCCCAAAGGTTCTTGCAATTTTTTTTTCAGTCTCCTGCCGAGAACTGAACAGTTTTCTAAAAATTACTAATATTTGCTTCCAGGTCACACGATTGAAATATTTCTTGAATTAAACGAGAAGGGTGCATTTAAAGTTCTCACGCTTGAACGACTGGCGAAATATATCACTCATCGCCTAAATGTTTCGATTTTCCTCTGAGGAACCAGGCGATGGCTACGTTGAGTAGCTGGTGGGTTTGCCTGCTGACGAAGCCGAGGCGCACGGGGACGCTGAGCAGGCGCCGCACGTCGTTCTTGATGCGGTCGCCCGTGTTCTTGACATGGTAGCGGTCCGAGAGCTCGGTGATGAGGTCGCGCAGGGGCACGCCGCCAGGGAACTGCAGCTGCAGGCGCGCCAGCGTGCACACCACGCGCTGCGTCGTCAGCGCGCGCGCCTTGCCCATGGCTTCGCTGCCGCCGCCGCCGCCGACCGGACCTCTGCACCAACGCGACACGTCGACACGGCTCAGCTAATGGAACCCGTTAGTGTAGACAAGGTTTCGTCCCGGGTGGCGGTGTCCCTACCCCGCTGGATGGGAGATCCAGCGCCGACCAGGAATATCCTGCGGGGCACCGCTCCAGGCGGCTCAAACTCTAAACTCCCAGCAAAATGTAGGGTGCAAAACGTGCTGAGAGACATATATGTGTGTGTGTAATATATATATATATATATATATATATATATATATATATATATATAACACACACACACCACACACACACACACACACACACACATCACCTACTCGCGCAATTTTTCTGAACGATGACCTTGCTTCCCTCTCCCTTGAGCAATAAGCAATTGAAGGCAAAAGCTCGCAGAGAGCACTGATGACAACATTTCAAGCATTAAAATTTCGTTGAGCGCGAAACAGACGCTAGTCAAAGCTAGATGCTTTGCATAGTAAAGAACTTCTGTTCAGGGTTATTATCAACATCTATAGAAATGACTGATGCAGGTCCAGGTCCTCCAAGGGAGGCACCTAAAACTCCTATCTAGTGTCCCTGCTGTTGTCTACCCAGAGCGATGACCTGGCCGCACACGTAGCAGGTTGACTTTGATTTTTCAGAGGTTGGCGTTACTGTAAATACTCTTGTGGCCACCTTTGTAATTAATACCCCCACTCCGCCCGCATTTCCTCAATCCATTGTTCAAGAAAAGTTGCAATGAGTAGCCTGTGTGTGTGTGTGTATGTAAAGGTAGAGGATTTGTGATTTATAAATAACATTTATTTTAAGTTGCAAATAATTTTTATTAAACAAATTTGCAAGCACAAAATCACTGATCATTTTAACTGATTTTTTTCCGTTTGAAGAAAATCTGGGGAGGATTTCGAAATAGAAACGAGAAGAAAAGTTGATATTTTACGTCCGACTCGTTGGCCAAATAGTTTTTCTTCATTTCGCTTTGAGACAATTTTTAAAATCTTAGTAGGCTATGTAGATGGGATACCACCGGAAAAGAAAATTCAGGTGGTCAGCGGGTACCTTGAAGTACGAATATAAGCTTCACGTTAATCATACAGCAACTCACAAAAATTATAAATTCAATCCGCTTACCGCTTTACGGGAAGTAGATTTTGATTCGTGACCACTTTCCATAAGCATCTTTTATTTTAACGCAAAGGATAAAAGCGCCATGATGCGGAAATAATTTTGCCGGATACTTGATTGATTTGGAATTTATCGCAGAAATTTTAAGGAAATGACGTCACTATGGAAATGACCTAACCTGAAATACCAATTTATAATAATGCATAACTGCCAACAATGCCCTAGGTTTTTGTAAGTCGAAACTAAACTCAGCTTCGTTAAATTAAATAAATTTTATCCTGATATACATGTCTTAAAATGTACATGTTTACATTTTTTATGTTCTATTTGTAGATATGTTTCACATTTTAACATTTAATTATTAATAAAATTATTTCTCCGGGGTGTGAAATTATTAGTCGGTTTGGAGATGTTATATTTATATCCTCTCTCAATGAACACGAAAAGGAAAGTTTAGTATCTCACTTTCCACTCCAAAACGAGTATCAACAAATGTTAATCACGTAGTTTTGAGAGTAATCATTTTTTGTGCTGAGTAAGAGTGGTGTTATTAGTTATGTCATTAGTTATATGTTCAGGTATAAATTATTTTCACGCGAGAATTTTACTTGTGACTAAAATTTTTCATAAATATCTTGGGTTTTTCTTCGTTTTTTTTTTTTTATTTTGTTTGTTTTTGTTTGTATTACTACTTAGTTTTCTATACATTGTCTAGTGATAATGACACTATCACAACAGTTCACAGTTTAATTGAAATTATTTTTTTCTGTTTCAGGATTCTTCCTCTAAAATAAAAAATCGTTCCCCATCTCCTAAGGTAAGTAGAATGCACAATTTCGCCAATGCCACTGAAACGGCAACTGCAGGAACATCTCGTTTTTTTTTCACAGCCCGATTCTCCAGCCATTGATTGTACGTACAGAGGATGCTTGTGCAGCGTGGTACAGCGAGAGTGCATTGTGAATAATGGCGAGTAAATTTTTATAATCGAGGTCCCCTTCATCCTCCGGTTTCAGTTCGCAGAAAATCATGCGCTTGTTCGAAATAATTACCAACGATCAAATTGATGACGTTGTACTCCACCATTACGCTCCCGGTAATCATATGATTGCAGTCCCGGAGCGCGAGTGCAATATGCGCGGTGCAGAATGCACGTAACGGTACAAGACCGCCGGCGCTGGTTATCGTATTTACTCGCGCACGCGTAATTTCCTGCACCGCCGTTTGAATCGAAAAATTGAAAGCAACCTAAAATAGGAAGGTTGGGGAAAATTACCCTATGATTTCAGTCAGTTCGGGGTAAAATATTGGGCTGCGTAAGCATCGAGCAAAAATGATCGTCATGAATCTGAAGGGGGTTTACAGAAGTCATGGTTTGCATGTAATTTCTATTCAGATTTATGGAGTTATTTTTACAGTTTTGATTACTTAACGTAGCTACTACGTACTTTAAGTATTGAAAAGAAATTATTGTAAAGCTACGGCTAAATCGGCAATTTTGTTCCAAAAAGCTCTCCACAGGCAATCTGAACTTTGTGCTTTTTATTATTATTATTATTATTATTATTATTATTATTATTATCGTATCGTAAATTAAGTATTTTTTCAGAAATGATACGTTTCTTTCCTGTCGTTTGTGCATTCTCAATGCAAACAGTTGTAGAACTTCTTTACACTCATTGCTATGTACAATTGCTTTCAGCGGAATCACAGAATGTCAACGCAAATGATATTGAAATATTTTTAAACAAGGTAAAAATGCGAAGTGGAAACGTGGACTCTGAGGTCTTAAGGAAATATGAATCAGCATAGAAAAGGAGGGGAAAAATCAAATATTCAGCACCGTGAATATTGGATCGGTGCAAAAGTTTGGGAACATTTTTCATCAGCGGCGGTGGGTCCCGCGCTATTAACAATTTAGTCTCTCCCTTTCTGCTTATTACATTTGTCTTACGCAAGTGGCGAGGTGTAGCGTTTGTGTAATCATCGTCAGATTTGTCGTATATCCCACCTATCTTTGTGAAGCGACTGGGAGGTAAGTTTTTCGAAATATTTTTCGTAGGGTGTTCTGTCTTTTAAACACTCAAACAACGCTCGTTTTTTGGTATTATTTCTCCATATTGTTTTAAACAAATGTTCTGAACGTCTTACGCCTTATATTGAATATTGGTGAAGAATTCCTTGGTTCGTTGTTCCTGTGACCATGGGCCAATGGAGTCTAAGTAAAAGCGCTCAAGAATCTGAGCGCACTCCAGAAACACCTCACCGTTTCATTCACAAGGTCATACTCAAAGTTGGAAAGGGCATCTCGCTAGTCATGATCGGAATCCTCCGGAGATCCGAAAATTCTACGAACGTAGCGGTGATTAGGAGCGCTATACTCCCGCACAGCCAAGTAGATGCTGACTCCTGCCGCGGAAGCCTTCGCTTTCAAAGTAAATCCACACCGATTTTGAAAGAACTGGAAACCGCCGGACATTCCAAGAGCTCCGATCCCAGCGATGACTGGGAACGCTTATGGCCTCAAAGAATACGAACCGGGCATTCAGGGTGGACTAATATAAGCGATTTTCTGTTATTTATTTAAGATGGATAATATTGTTTGAATATGATTACACGCCGATTAATTATCCAATTATTGTCTTAAAGTATTTAAAATGCAATATTTTATTACATTGCTTGGTCGTCGTTGCTGGCCTGTCGATGACCGACGTCTTCGACAGAGTAAATAAGAATGAGTTCCTAATTCTTTGTTATAGGACTCGAATGATAAAATCTTCAAAAAATTATTTTAGTTAACAAAAAGGTTATAAGTAAGAGAGTTATATAAAGAGGTTATATAAAGAGAGTATCAGTAAAGAAAGTATCAGAATTAATATTACTGACGAGATTTGCTGTATCAGCCAGTTAAAAAGTACGGATAACTGTTTCTAGAAGGAACTATAATATGTAGGAGTTAAGGAATACCTTTAATTTCATTCGAATATATATATATATATATATATATATATATATATATATATATACATACATACATACATACATACATACATACATACATACATACATACATACATACATACATACATACACATTTAATATCTCCTGACTAGGTATTTTTAAAGAAACCTTTTCAAGTACGTGAAGTGTAGAAGAAATAACCGTTTTCAATAACATCTTAATTGTCGACATTTCATCTTAAGTGAAATGTCGCTTTCTACGCAAGACGTTATATACTAGACCAAAGACGTTATGTTCTAGATCCACCCGTAGTGCAAGTATAGCGCTGTAAATTGAATTCTCAAAGTAAATCCACACAAATTTTGAAAGAAATGAATAAATGAAAAGGAAACGTTGGAGTTGTATGGATGACCACAACATATTAGTGTTGAAGTGCATACCGTAAACGTTTGAACAGTTTCTTTGAAATTGAGGAGCAAGAATTTTGAAAGTGTAGAATGAGCGTCATTCAAGACTCCCCGCCCCAAAAACTAATACCTGAGCTCTCTCGAATGAGAATTCATAAGTAGTGTATTGAGAATATAAGTACAATTCAGGAAGTATCTGGACCAAAATACTAAGATTCTCGGTAGTTTGAAAAATTAGGCTTGTACGAAAAATTACGACTCCCTGTCTGAATTGACTGGGTGGGGGAGGGGGGGTAATTTACCGGGGCGCGCTTTTCTGTGGGAGAAGGAAAGAAAAATCCAGCAACAGAAACAACCGTTTGTGGTTGCTGAAGAGGCATCCGCGTTCATCACTCGCGCTTCTCATCTGTCAATCCAGCAGGGTTCGCGAACGCCCCATCGCGATCCTAGCGGTGACTGTCATTCGAGTCGAAGCTTCGCCGCAGCCCGCAGCCGTCAAGCCCTCCAGCCCCTCCACGAGTTCCTGCAAACAGACCAACACCAATCCCAGCACGGAACCCGCCGCCACCATCACCAAACCTTCTTGTAGGGGTACAACCAGTACCGAACACGCTACCACCGCTACCTGCCAGCACCTCTTCAGCCTACCAGATTTCAATTGATTCCCCTTGTCTTCGCCCTCGATCTCGGCCGCTTCATCATTTCGCCACCCAGTTTCAGAGCTCCTTTTCACCGTGACTACCAGCTTCGCTCCAGTAGGGCCGTCAAATTAATTAGAACAAGTCTGTCTCCTTCTGTCTGTTCGTCGGTTGGTGAACGAGACAAAATACGAAACGTATGTAATCGTGCGGTGCGAATCTGCGATTTTTGACAAAAGTATTATTGGGTCCTGGTAACATAAAGTTGGATAAATCTTTTCCAGTAGGTACGTCCGTTGTAGTCAGAAATTACGTTTTTTTGGAACCTGATATAAAAAAATCATTTGGCCCAAATTTCTTCCCGGGAAATTGTGTTCCCTGCGTTTTGAACGGTTTGCAAATGTTTTTCTCCGGATATGTCGACCAATCTCAACAAACTTTTGGCCCTGCAGTTTAAAAATAGTGTTTTTTTTTTGGGCGCCAAAAAAAATTTAAAATGGACATTTTCAAAATGTTCAAAAATACAAAATTTTTATAAAACGTAAGCCTCGGTTAAGGTGAAGAATTTTAAAACTTCGTCTCTTTTTTGTAAAATTTTTAATTTTTTATAATTGCAAAGTTCATCCTTTGCTTTTTCTAACTTTGGATTATTGCTGAATTTTTCAAAAATGTGATGGCGTATTTCCCATAAATATAAAAATTTTAAACAAATTTTTTTTTTTTCCCCCTTTATGAGAAATAACATTTTTTAAATGGTGCTTTCTTTGGAATTTTACGAAAATTTTTCAAAAATCTTAAAATAAAAATTAAAATTTTT
The DNA here is from genome assembly GCA_964035755.1 of Teleogryllus oceanicus. Lineage (NCBI taxonomy): Eukaryota > Metazoa > Arthropoda > Insecta > Orthoptera > Gryllidae > Teleogryllus > Teleogryllus oceanicus. Next base: position 21,378,155 of record CAXIVR010000009.1, on the reverse strand, counting down.
TTAAAATGGTTTAAAAAATTAATCTTTAAAATATATCTTTTAACATTTTTGAAAAAAAAAAAAAGTTTTCAGTATTTAAAATGTCCTTGAATTTTTTCTCACGGATAGAAAAAAGAACGCTTAAAAACCCCAGGACTCTTTTTCATTAATAAAAAAAGAAAGTTAGAAATTGCCAGAAAATATTTTAAAACCCTAGTTTAAATTTGGCTGGTTTTAATTTTCTGCTTCTATCTCTTTTTTTTCCCTGAAAATTTCTCGAAAAACGGATCCAATTTTTTTTTTTTTTAAAATGCGCTTAAAAAAATCGGGTTTGGGGATATTTTTTTTGATTTTTTTTCTTCTCAAAAAAAGATCTCCATTGTGTCAGTTTTTGTTCATTTTTTACAAATCAGATCTCTTTATACAAAAATTTGCCTTTTGTTCTTTTTTTAGCTTTGGAGGATGATGTTTTTAAAAAAATGCAAATTTTTTCAAAAGTAACCCAAATGAAAACTTGTAGAATATAAAAAAATTTTTGCTGTTTTTCCTTTTTCAAATTTTTAAAAAGGGGGGGTTTTTTTCCTTCTTAGAAAAATTAACCAAAATGTTGTTGGGGTTGGGATTTGGACAAAATCTTAAATTAAAAAAAATTTTGTTCCTTCCCCTCTATGATTTAAAAATTTTTTGAGGAAATAAATATTCTTTGATTTTTGGATCGAGATGGTTTGTGGCAGTCAAAAGGTAAACTTCTTAACTATTTCCCTACTTTACCCAAAATATGTTTGTCTAAATCAAATTGCGGGTTCTAATATTTTAACCCACGTTAAAATGCAGAATTTTGGGCGTTAAAAACCCGCTTTGGATCAATTTAAGTCGGAAGTCTCGTGTTCCCCCCCGGGGGGATCCCGTTCCACCCCCCGAAAGGAGCGAAACGGAAGCTGATCCGTACTTCTCGGCCCTTGTCTCTTTTTAAAATCGCCTAAATAAAATTTTGTGTTGTTGTTTTATTTTAGTTTTGTCGGATTCAATGATGCTGATTCCTAGTGGGTTAGGCCCAAATTTGGGGCGCATTCCCTTCCCTTGCTCCCCCGGGGCTCGGGCCCCCCCGGCCCCGGGGTGGCCCTCCCTGGGCAGGCGAGGAGGGGGGAGGGGGCGCGGGCGCGGGGCGAAAGGGGGGCGCAGGCGACGGGGTCCCCCCGCCCCGCCTCCCGGCCTCAGTTACGGGCCCCCTTGCCGCCCCCTCGCCTGGGCGTGTCGCCCCCCGGGCGCCGACGCTCCCCTTGGCCACCTGTTCGCGGTCTCGCGCCAAAACCCCCCCCCCCTCTCTGCCCCTTTGGGGGGGGCGAGCAGACCTAGGAAATGCTTTTACAAACCTCCAAATTTTAGTGACAATTGATGAACCTGGACACACCGGGGGCGGTGTGGGGCCCCCCTCTCACCGAGTGTTCGGGCCCCATTTTTTTTAAATTTTTTGCGTCACTTCGACCGACGCGTCCCCGGCGGGGGGTTTCCTTTGCGCTTCTCGATAATCCTCCCCTTATTGGGTTAATTTTTGGGTAATCCTCCGTTAACTTTTCTTCCCCTTTAAAACCGGTTTTAAAAGGACCCCCCAGGTAGCATCTCCGCGTACGCCCCCTTTCCCGGGGCTCCCGTACCAGCGGCCCGAAGGAAGGAAAAAGGATAGGGGTGGGTTTGGACCTTACGGGGGTTTGGGCCCGGCCCCGGGAAACAGCCGAAATGGTTTTGTTTGGGAAAAATTTCGAATTCGACAGGATGAACTCGGATCTCGGGGGAAAGGGCCATTTGTGACACAGTTCGTTTAATTTTGAGAGGGGAAAAAAGTACTTGCCCCCATCGGTTTTTGGCGCTTGTCGAATCGATTGTTTGGGCCATCTCCGTCGTGGTTTCTTAAAATTAGGGCGGGCAGCATCTTTTTTCCCCGGGGGACCGCGCCGATCTCGCTTTTTTCTTCCTTTCTTTCATCTCCATCATCCGTTGTTTCCAATCGGGGGCTCTTGATGGGCTCATTCTAAACTGCTTAGGGGGGAAAAAGGCCCGGGCGGTTCGCTGAGCGGGGTAGCCTATCATATTTCGCCAAAAACCTTAAAAACCCCTTTCAGGCTCCTCTCTATTTTTTAGTATCCCAATTATAGTTTAATTTACTAATTTGTTTCCCAAGAAACAAAGCCTATTTATTGTGAGTTCAATGGTTCCTTTTCAGATCTAAAAAAATCAAAAACTTTTATTTTTAAAATACTATTAAAAATCTAGGATTTTGCTCCCTCCCGTTGATTCGGGTTCAGTTTTGATTAAAACTATCTCATCTTTTTAAGGCCCAGAAATTAAAGTATAAAATCCCAATGGACATAAAAGTTTAATATTTTTTAAAAAGTCTTGGGGAAAAACCAAAAAAATATTTTTTTTTTTTTTTATTTTTTTTTTTTTTCTTAAAAAATTAAAATTTTTAAGTTATTCTCCCGAATACCAGACCAATCTCCTCCAAAAACAGTTATTTCATTATAGGGGCAGTTTTTTTAAAAAGGGAAAAAATAAATATGTTTTTTTATATTTCTAAAAATTAAAAAAATTAAAAAAAAAGTAAAAAAAAAATTTTTGTTTAAAATTCCTCTATTTAGCATTTTTAGAAAAACTCCTGATCACATCTTTAAAAGGAGAACAAGAAATTCCCCCCTACAAAAAAATTTTTTAAAAAAATACCCGAACTTTAAAAAAGTTCAAAAAAATTAATGTTTTAAAAAGTTTAATTTCATTAAAAAAATATACCGTATATGTGATCCAGAAGTTTAATCTCCCGGTCTATCCCAAAAGCGATAAACAATGATTTGAAAAAATTTTTTTTTTTTTTCCAGGTCTAAAAAAAAAACTCCTGATTAAATTTTCTCTTAAACCCTCTTATCTGTGGTTCCCCTTTCAAGCGAAGGGAAGAGTAAGTTTGATAATTCATGAGAAGGTCCGTGTAAACGCATTGTTTCTTTTCGAAAAATGTTTCGTAAAATATACCAAAATTTCATCAAATGTTCCTTTGACTATAAATATACTAAATTTACAAAATTTTTAATAGATAAAAAATAAAAATCAAAATTTTAACAAAATATTTAAAAAAATTAAAATAATAATGTTCTAATTCTTCAAAATTTTTAAACTCTATATTATGAATAATTTTCTTGTTTTTGAATTGATGACGTGTCGTTTTATGTGAAAAGAGTAACTTGATTTACTTAAGATGACTGATTCAGTAACTGATAACGATCAATAAAGTTGCATGTAAATACATATTCATTTTTGATGTTCCTGCGAATTGAATTTCGCAATCATCACTTACTGAAGATGACTTAACGAGAAATTGATAAAGTAAATATGTAGAGCGACACATGTTCATGGTTAATTTTCCTGCGTAATTTGTCCGCCCTCTCCTGAGCTCAACCGTTACAAGTATTGATTTATTCATCCCTCGTTCACCTCCTGTAAGAAAGCATTGCATGTTATTGAATTTAGTAAAACACGACACTGATTAACACTATATGGGATTAGCAGCGTAAAAATACAGCATGATGATCTTGTTTTTCGTAAAATATTGTTATTCTGAAAAGGGGCCGTTCATGCGCGTTGATGGCGCGCGAAAAAAGAAACATAAATATTCTCTTTTACGCCTTCTTTTCGGTCTTCTTGGCGGAGAACAGCCTGGATGTTAGGCAGCACACCGCCCTGTGCGATGGTCACGCCCGACAAGAGTTTGTTCAACTCTTCGTCGTTACGGATGGCCAACTGCAAGTGACGGGATGATACGCGCCCTTGTTGTCGCGATGGCGTTGCTGCCGGCCAACCCAGCACTTCGGCGGCGAGATATTCCATGATTTCCGGGCCGCTGGCAGACGGGCGCGCCGGCTCCTACGCGCTCAGCATAGCGTTCTGCGCAGAAGACGGTGGATACGACCCACAGGAACTGAGGTCGGCCTGGCTGGAGCGAGATCTGACTTGCCTCTTCACCTTACTCGCCCCTTTGCCGCGACCGCTCATGTCGATTTCAGAGAGGACAAAACACAGAGTACTGTTCCCAGTGACTCCGGTGTGGTAACATGAATGCCTGCCTAGAATTTAGCTCATCATTCATTGTAATTGGGTAGGTGGTAAATATTCTTGGTATGTCGAATGACCTTCCCCCATACGAGGACGGGGATTGGGTTTTTAGGGTGGGTGTTTTGATGGGTTATTTTGTTGGGGAAGATGGGTTGTTTTGTTAAGGGTTTCTGGTGGAGCCAGAAGACGGGTTATTTTGTTAAGGTGGGGGGTGAGTTTTTGGTTGGGGATGGTTTGGTGGTGATGATATGGTATTGGTGTTATGGACTTATTGATGATTATAGGATGAGCTGGGGAATTATCTATTGAATTTAGTTATAGGCTATTAGAAGAGATGTTTATGTCCTTGTCATTGTCGCCGTCCGTCATTGTATTAAGTTGAGTAGTTGTCTTAGTGTTGTGAGGTTTAGGTAAGTGGTGTGGAGCGAAGATGTCTAATGGATGTTTTTTGAGTCTTTTTCTGGGTGGTTTGGAGGATGCACAAGGAGATGAGAGTAGGTGTTTGTAGGTGGGTCTTCTATGAATTTCTTGATTTGGGATATTGATGATCCATGTAGGAGGGTAAGGATGTGTGGAATCTGATATTGGGATCGGATGTTACTAGTTGGTGTGTGGAGGAGGGGGCGGAAGATGATGCGGATTGGTGCGGTTTTCTAGGGGAGGGTAATATTGTAGTGATTGCAGATGGAGGTGTTGAACCAGGTTGGTAAGGGTAAGGATGGGAATGCATGTAGTGTGAAGTAGAGGTGAGTTTTTTCTTTATTGGGATGGAGCGATGGGCGAGAATTGGCATGAGCATGTTTATGATACGGTGGGATTTGGTTAGGGCTTGGGTGATATGGTGGGACCAGAAGAGCCTGTTGGAGAAGTGGATTCCTAGGTATTTAATTGTGGTTTGCCAGGGGATGGGATGGTTGTTGATTTGGAGGGGTGGGGGAGGGGCATGTCTGCGGAAGGAGAAGAGAATAGCTTGGCATTTGTCGGGTTTAATTGTCACGGCGTTTTCTCGGGCCCAGTTCCATGATCGGTGGAGGGAGTTGAGGGCTTTCTGTAGTTGTTTGAGGGAAGCTGATAGGGATCGGAAGGAAGAAAGGAAAGCAAAGTCATTGGCATAGAGGAAGGCTTTGACACCGTGCGTGGGCGGGATGTCATTGACGTATAGAGAGAATAAGATGGGGGAAAGTACGGCTCCTTGGGGGACACCGGCTTGGATTTGATAGATAGGGGAGGATTTTGAGAGGTGCCGGACGAAGAATGATCTTTGGGAGAGATAGTTTTGAAGTAGTGTGTATAGGTGGATGGGAATGTGGGGGTGAAGTTTCATTAAGAGGATATTGTGGGCAACGGTGTCGTAAGCATGGGAAAGGTCGGTAAAGATGGCAGGGATTTCAAGTTTTTGACGGATTGAGGTGGCTATGGAAATAGCGAGGTTGAGAGTTTGGAGGGCCGCGGAGCGACCCTCACGGAAACCAAACTGGGCAGGACGGATTATGGGATTTAGGATTGGGCTTAGTCTGAGAAGGATGATTTTTTCTAGGATTTTGCCAAAAATAGGAAGGAGGCTAATGGGACGGTAGTTTGAGGGGAGCCGATGATCTTTCCGGGTTTGGGGACTCACATAATGGCACCTTCTGGGAAGTGGGAAAATAGAATACAAACAGAGTTGTAAATTTTAGTAAGGAGATCTATTGCACATTTTTGGTAGGTGTTTTATTTGAGATGGGGTGATTCCGTCGGGGCCTGGCGCTTTGTTTGTGCTGATGGTTTTTAGGATTTGGTATATTTCATGACTGGAAGTGGTAGGGGTGTTGGGTTTTAGTGGTGGGTGGGGTTTTAGGTACTGCAGCAGAACTTGTCTGGGATGGGAGGTTTCTGGGTTCGGGCACGCCAGGGATTGGGCGAGGGTATTAGTTATTATAGTTTGGGGGTCGAAGATAAGGGGTTATTGGTTTGGGTGAGGAGTGGTGGATATCTTTTGGTGGAAGGTTCTGACTGTACAGGTTATTTTATGAAGTTGATTGGGGCGCTTTGTCGTCTATTAAGTCGTTGAATTTTTGTTGTTGGTGGCGTAGAAGTAGGCTGTGAGCTAGTCTTTGTAGTTGCTTGAGTCTTCGTTTGTCTTCGTCGTCTGTCTTTAGTATCGTTCGAGTCTGTCTTAGTCGTATTACTGAGAGGATTTCGTTTGGGGAGGTAATGTTGGGTTTTTAGGGTGGTTTTCTGAAAGGCGTTCTTAATTTGTTTTGATAAGTGGGTTATTGATTTTTCTATTTCTGGAGCGGAGGGTATAATGGGGGGGCAGTGGATCTTTTTGGACAGGATGTGGTTGTAAGATTTCCAGTTGGTTTGGAGTATGGGTGGTGGTTGAGGGAGTTTGAATGTCGTGGTGGAGGTTGTTGCGAATACTATTGGTAGGTGGTCTGATAGGTTGAATAGATCTAGTTTTGGGGTGGGGGGTGGAGATGTTGAGGTTAACGGAATGGAGGATGATATCAAGAATATCGCTAGGTTGATCGTTGATGTAGTGGGTAGGTTCCGCAGGGCTTTTAATTAGGATGGATGGGTGAGATGCTAATAAATGTTCAAGTTTTCGTCCTTTGTTATTGTCCGTCTTGCAGCCCCATTGCAGGGATTTGGCGTTCAGGTCACCTGTTAGGATGAAAGGATGAGGGAGATTTAGCAGTATGGAGAAGTCGGTGTCGAGGATGGGTGGTTTCTTGGCTTGGTGGTAGGCAGATATTATTATTATAGAGTTGTTGAGGTACCTAGGAATGACAGCAGAGCATTCAAGGATGTGGTATTTGGGATTTGAATTGGGCGTGGGGGATATCTTTACGGATTAGGATGGCCGTGCCTCCGTTAGCAGAGAGGCGATCATTTCGATATGTGAGGTAGTTCGGGATAGTAAATGAAAGGTTTGGTTTTAGGAAGGTTTCTTGGAGGCACAGGACACCGACGGAGTGGTCTTTAAGGAATTGGGCTATTAGAGGTTTTTTGTTGTGGAGACCGCCGCGTGCATTCCAGGAAGAAATGGTAAGGAATCGTAGGTAGGGGAGCCATTAGTTGAAGATCTCAATGGGAAGTTTAATAATGGCGAGAGGATAAGTTTAGTGAGGGTGTCCTCTGGCCTTTTAGATCTCTCTAGGACTGTTTTGAGGGATTGAAGGAGTTACAGGACTCTGACTAGGGTTGTAGTTCTTTGATGTCAGACATGAAGAAGTGGAATTGTTTTTGTTGAGGGGGGTGGAATCTCAGGATTTAGGGTGGAGGCATAAGATTGGGGTTGGTTTCTGGGGTGGGGAAAATTCTGGTTGTTGAGTTCAGGGGGGGAGGGGGGTTGAGGATCTGTTTGTTTGTAGGGCTCTGGCTTGTTTTGCTTGGAGGAGGTAGGGGCAGTTTTGGTAGTAGGCAGGATGGTTTCCGGTGCAGTTGTGGCATTTGTATTGGGGTTGTTGGTTTTGGGATTGGGGGTGGATTCAGTGGAAGTGGAGGGCAGGCACAGAGGCAGCCAGATGGTTTTCCTTGGCAGGTGGACGGTGAAGAGTTTCAGGCAGTTTCGACATTGTGGGACGTGGTCAGTCTTTTTATGTGCTTCAACTTTAATGCTGTAGTGTCCGATGTACCGTAGTTTCTGCTTGGTCTCAGTTATGTTTTTCTTGGGTATTTCTAAAGTATAAAGTCCCATTGGTCGGAGTTGTCCGTCTTCGCGTCTCTGCATCTCTGTAATGTGGTATACGGTCAGTCCCAGGTCAGTCATGTATTCACGTATTGTTTCAGTCGGGAATTGGGGGAGGGGAGTCCTTTGATCACCAGTTTGTCGCGTGTGTCTTCGGTAGCTCTGTTGTAGGCGTATGACAAGTCAGGGAAGTACAAAGATTTCAAAGAAGGGTCGGTCTTGATGGCTTGGAGTCTGTGGCAGATTTGAGAGTGGGCCTGGACAGTTTTGGGGGTGATGATAAGTTCGGTGCTTGAGCATTTGGCAGTCATTTGATGGTTGCTGTATTTGATTAGGTCGTTGGTCAGTTCAGTCGGGCTAAAGAGAGAGCATAGATCAATATGAATGAGTCCTATTCTTGGTTTGAGAGTAGCAGGGGTGTTGGTTTGGGGTGGTGGTTGTTGGCTTTGAGAGGTAGGCGGGGGTTTAATTTGTGGGGTGTGGAGGGGATGTAGATGCTGGGGTCTTCACAGCTAAGGAGGTAAAGGAATTATGTAGGGGGAGGGCTGTAGGAAGAGTAGGGGGGGTTGGTCGGGCAGTCTTTTTTGGAAAGAGGAAAGGTCCACCAGGTTGATTGTCAGCAGGGTTGGAGGGATGTCCAGGCATGGGGGAGGCAGAGCGGTCACGCTTGGAGCGGGCAGACAGGTCGCCGTCCGTTGGCAATATACCATCCATGGCGGTGGCCTCCATCTGGAGGCGCGGCCGCAGCCGCTCCTCCTCGGTTGTGTTGATCTGGAGCTCCTCTACAGCTCGCTTGAGTAGCTCCGGTGGGTGATTGTTAGGCCTGTGGGCCTTCCTCCTGATGCCGGTCAGTCCCAGAAGCAGGGGGCGATGTTTCACCGCAGCCGCAGGTTTTGGGTTCGCCTTGCTGCGCACGGTGCCTCGAGCCTTGAATCGACGCTGTCAAGCTACGCTACTACTAAGTATCGCGGGCGATTACTCAGCTCCTGGCCGATACTTAGTCGTTAGCTAACACTTTTTGCTCTATAACACTACTAGCTACAACTTTTTGCTCTATGTGCTCTGCGCGCACCTCCACTCGCTTGTGGCGCCGAGCGCGGCCCGACCTATATTTAATACTTCGGTTCCCCTTCCACAGGGAGCGCCGCGATCGCCGTTATTCGGCGCGCACCGCCAGTGACCGCTTTAATTGGGCGGCCCCCTCCCCGGGCGCCGAGGAAGGGGTACCGAGGTTATAAATATGACCAGTTCGGTACTTTCGGCATTTCTGTGTGGTCTTTGCTGTCGAACGCACCTCTACAGTTAAGACCGGCGAATACCTATTAGAACTTACTACAACAACCACTGCATACGTACAAGGATACTCTACTGGAAATCGGAAGTAAACAAACTCTACCAGAGCTTGTTTAACCAACAGAGCCACTGCCCGGCAATTATCTGGCAGGAATCGTCAGAACCATCCGAAACACCGAGCAGCACCACAGGACCACTTTACACTCAATACCAGCAGCAGTGGCCCCGGGGCTGACGCCATCATGGCGGGACCAGGTACCGGTACGACACTCTACCACCATCGGCCACGACGCCGACATGGACAACACCATCTGGCAAGCTCTACCGGAGGACGCCAACATCCAAAGGAAGAGAGGAACCCGTGACTCCACAGCCCCTCACAAAAGAAAGCCCATTGACACAAACTGAAAGGTCTTTTGAGGTAAGTATGGGAATCAAGGACAGCCTGGCGCTCCCCCCACCACTCACCAACTCCCCCAGGTTCATTTCTTGCAGTTCCACCCAACACCCAGGACAACCCCTCAGGATCCAACACAACCACCACCACTGAAGCTCCTTTCCTACCAGCAAAACACACCTGCAAAGCTCCCGGCCAATACGTTCCACCCTCAACCCCTACTGCTAACAGATTCTCTGCCCTCACCACTCCCAATGACCCCGCCCAACCAGAATCTCAAACCAACCAACCCCCAAATGAAGCGGTCAATGGAATAAGACAACCCCCGACCAGACCCAAGATAGGCTCCATCCACATTGACAATACTGGACTGACTAACCCCACGAGACTTTTGAAAGACCTACAGACCATCACCCCCAACGGCTTCCTGGCAAGGAGTACCAGAAAAGAATCTCTGATCCTTCAACCCAAAAACTACCCACGCACACCCTAACCTCAAAGCACTGACGAACTGGAACTGACCCCGACCATCAGATCGAGATACTTCACCACCCTGGCCTACCACCATCACCGGACTACTGAAGGACAAAGAGACAAACTTGTCATAAAAGGACTTTCCCCCAACACCCCCCTGACTGACATCACTGACGACCTGAAATGCTACGGCTACCACATCACAGAAATGAAGCGACGCAACCCAGACAGCAGCCTGACAGGACTTGGGACCTACCTGGTCGAAATTAACAGACAAGACATGACTGACTTTAAACAAAACATCAAGCACTTACTACACCACAAAGTAACAATCCAAGACTACAGACAGAATGACAGGATCCCCAGATGTGACAGATGCCAACTCTTTTTCCACACCAGACACTACTGCCACCGACCAACCGTCTGTGCAAAGTGCAGCGGTAACCATCACCACTCAGACTGCCCCAATGACTTTTTCAAATGTGCCAACTGCTCCAATGACCACCCAGCGTACTCCCTAGAATGTCCCATACTTTTACAAGCCAAACAAGACAGACAAGCAACACTAACTAAAAAGATTTATAGTCTCATGGACAACAGACAAACTCAACGAACTGCACCGACATTAAAAGAATTTCCCAGACTCAAAGATCCCAAAGACACATCCAAACTCCAACAAACCTACGCCGGCAAAGCAAACTCCCACTCACCCCAAACCCCTCCTCCTCAGACTCCACCTCCTCATCCACTGCATCAGATCTTAAAGAACTCCTCACCCTCATCAAATCCTTCAACATATCCACCATAATAACTACCGCCAAAGAAATCATCACCATCCTCAAGAGCAAAGACGACTTAATGACAAAAATCATGACAATTCTGACCAAACTGTGCGACTTCTTTTAAATTCACTATGAGACACAAACTGACAAACGTCACAACTTCAAACGGCGGACTGGCCCGGAAACTACAAGACATCAGACAATACTTAAAAGACTACTCCGTTGGGTTACTACTACTACTACAAGAGACGCATCTTAAACCACACCAATCATTTCCACATCCCCGACTTTATTACCTACCGTACGGACAGACTGACGCAAGGAGGGACAGCAATATGCATCAGGAAAGACATTCCCCACACCCAACTCCCACCCATCCCCACAGCCCACATAGAAAATACCCGCATTCAAATAGCAACCCCACACGGCCCCGTCACCATCTGTTCCATGTACAAACCCCCAACCACCCATCTTCTAGACCAAGACCTAGACCTACTTAATTCATGGACACCTGCCTACCGGGTGAGACATAAATACCAACCGACTACTTGGGGATGCAGATACACAAACATAAACGGCCACAAACTTGACGACTATCTCACTAACCGACCTAATCCTCACTCTAACAGCACCCTCTGAACTGACACACCTGGTACGCTATTCTTACATGACATACTCGACTTTACAATCCACACTCACCATAATTAGCTTCCACACCCTAAACCAGAACAAATATCCGACCACCTCCAGTTATTTTCACAATAGACATTCTTCCTCGGCATCAACATCACCCACAATAGCATCACAACAAACTGGAAAAAATTCAAACAGCTCATCTCAAAGAAAATTAAACCCCCCAACTCGCTCTTAACCCCCACAGATATAGATCAGGCCATTACTCACTTCAACTTACAAATAAACCGCTCACTACACAAATCATCCACCCACACCATTGACTCCCAACCAAGACTTCCCGACAATATACTACAATTAATACGACTTAAACGAAAGACACAAAAGACATTCTACAGAACAAGAACTACAGACGATAGACGAACTTTGATGAACATTAAGGAAAAAGACACTACATGACTCACTAACTAAATACGAAAATGACAAATGGACTAACACCATAGACGAACTGGATAAGGCACCCCAGGAGAATCTGGACTCTAATTAAAGACCTAAAGACAAAGACAAACGTAATCTCTCCACTCACTCTACCATACGGATCACTGACCTACGACCCACAAACCATGACCGAACTCTTTGCCGACAAACTACAAACTACGTTCATATCACCAAACACCCCTCTTCCCCATCAGCAATTCTGTATTTCCTAAAACACCCCAATTACCACCTGAACATCAACAGCTCTTGGACCATTGAAGACCAAGTAAAGACGAACTACACTTACTCGACGAGACTAGTAAAGCGACAGGTCCTGACGGAGTAAAGGCAGCAGCGTTGAAACGACTGACCAAAACGGCATCAACTTACTGACAAAACTTTTCAACGCCTGCCTAAAGACGAGTTACTTCCCCGACTTATGGAAACATGCCAAAATCATTATGATCCCCAAACCTGACAACACACAGAAAACCCGGTAGACAACTACCGTCCCATCAGCATTTTACCAATCCTCGGAAAGACTCTTGAAAGACTCCTACTCAGACGACTAACACCACTAATTGACGCACGACTCCGACCCACCCAATTTGGTTTCCGGGCAGACAAATCAACAGGACTACAAACGTTACGTATCTCATGCGACATAGCCACCAGACTACAGAATCGTAAGAAAAAACCCGCACCACCAGTCCCCTCCATCTTCCTAGACTTCTCCCACGCATTCGACTCCATCAACCACAACACCCTCATTTACAAGATAACCCCCCACATCCCAAATTTCTTCCTCCTGAAAACTACCTGAACAATAGATCATTCCATATCAGCCACCTTCATGCCATCCCCTCCACCAGACCCATCTCCGCCGGCGTCCCCAAGGAGCAGTCCCCACCAACACTTTTTTTCCCCTACACAAAACGACCTCCTAACGACAGCCTTACGTCAACGACTACGTGTACGCAGACGATACAGCCCTGACAGTGACAAGACCACGACCCGGTGACTCGCTACATACACTCCAGGAAAACCTCAATAGAATAACCCAATGGACTAAAGAAAACGACCTAACCCTGAACCCCAACAAATGCTCCGCCATACTATTCCACAGAAACAGAACTGACCACAACCCTCCCAACCTCAACATAGACAATCATAACATCAACTGGACGAACACCACGACGTATCAGGGGATCACACTCGACAGTTAACTACTATGGACGAAACATATCGACAGAATCACCCAAAAGGCCACCAGACAACTCAGCGCCCTCTCACCAATAATCACCCACCCAAAGACCCCAACCAAGACCAAACTCCACATCTACAAGACATACATCAAACCCATACTGACATGGGCCAACTGATCAGGCGACTACCTGTAAATACAACTACGACAAACTCCACAGACTCGAAAATAGATTCTTACGTATAGCCTTCAGACTTCCACCCATGACAAACCTCAACCGACTCAGACAGACACTTAACTTAACACCGATCGGACAAGACATCTACAATACCGCTAGACGAAACATTCAAAAAGCCACCCAAAACCCAAGCTTCATTCCCTTTCTGAATCCACACCGACACATACTAACTAATCCACCTCTTCATAAAAAGTACTTCCCACACCTCTGGGATATCCTACAAAACCACCACCATAATAAACACTCAAACAAATACCCGCCATGCTACCCACAAACCCAAGCAATAGACCACCCTCCTGAGAACACCACCAACACATCTTTCTCTTCCTCCTCTTCTCACCCCCCTCCCCATCCCTCCTCTCCGACAATAGCTAGTCTGGGGTAGCGAGAGGCTCCTTCCCACTTCCCACCCCTCCCGTTTGCTGACACAAGCGCCAGCGCTGTCCCAATCCACCCAAATCGGGATAAGTATTTATGGCTATACCCGATAATATAATCCCATACAAGACGGTTGCTGTCGAACGCACCTCTATAGTCAAGCCGCCCAAGACGAGCGGAAAGGCCGCCAAGAAGGCCGGTAAGGCCCAGAAGAACATCTACAAGGGAGACAAGAAAAAGAAGCGCAAGAGGAAGGAGCCACGCCATTCACATTCACAAGGTGCTGAAGCAGGTCCATCCCGATACCGGCATCTCCAGCAAGCGTGATGGAGCATCATGAACAGCTTTGTTGGACAACATTTTCGGAGCGCATCGCCGTCAGAGGCTTCCTGCCTGGCGCACTACAACAAGGCCCACCATCACCTCGCGGGAGATCCAGGACGGCAGTGCGTCTTCTCTGCCCGGCGAGTTGGCAAAGCACGCCGTCAGCGAGACTAAGGTTGTCACTAAGTACACCAGCTCCAAGTAAGCTTGCTCTTACAGCTCGCTTTACTTGCGCAGCGTTGGTGCTTTGTGTGATTTGAAAAGCGTCTCTTTTCAGGGCCAACAACTTTCATGAAAGAGCAAATGGTGATAAGCCACAACCATTCTGATAAAAATCATTATCAATAAAACGAGAACCCACCCCGCTCCTATTGTTTCCTTAAGTTGGCGTAGGTGTGCAATACGATGGACATGTTATTCTTTCGTAAACATTCATTCAAGTCACGTTGATATAATTTTTATTTTCGTTAAATTAACAGTTCTCGTTCGCGTCGACCTAGGACAATATTCAACTCTTTAATACGTATTCGTGCGAGGTTTAAATAAAACGGACGTGTTGGAGGCGAACAAGTTTCAGATTATTATTCAATCGTAAAACACGTATTAATTCATCACAGTGTTCAAAAGAATCATCCCCGCCCGCGAAGTAGTTGCTACGTATCGGAGGGCAATATTCAGGTCTTAAATATTGATTATTCAAGAGTGCTACAAATAATTTAGCTACAACAACAACAATAATAACAACCAAAACATCGAAGAGTTTCTGTCCGGTCGTGCATGGTGCTGCAAGACCATGATGTTTCTCTACGAAAAAGAATACGTTGTTCTAGGCATTTCAGTGATATTTTACCGTGTTGAGAGGACTACAAGAACGCCTTACAGTAGCGGGAAATTGGCAGCACTGATCGGTTGCCATGATGGTCTGTAGTTTAGACCCAGAGAGCGCGAATTTGGCATAGAGCTTGTGCAGGGTAAACTATATATGTTTTTATTCAAATTTTGGTGGGCCGAACTCGGCGATTCTGCAGTGCCGAGACGACCTGCGGAGAGGTGGCGGTAAACCGCTCATACCTCTCCTGTTTCCAAAAATCAGATTAATATACTGAAGCCCCCGATGGGGACTGTATCAGATATTAAGCTGATAAGAACAGATCAGTGGTTTCATCATCATCGATGAACATTTCATCATTTCTGTTCGTGAGAGGGGAATAGGAGGTGGAAAGGATCACACTCGCATTCTCTCGCATTCACACAGCAGCCCTGACAAGGGCCGTTCGCCCTTAAAAGGGCGGGGTGGTCCTGAGAAGGACCGAGCGCCCTGAGAAGGGCGGATTGAAGTAGCGGCGGATAGAGCAGGCACATGAGGGTGAAGCGGCGGAGCCCTAAAAAGGGCTATTTAAGGTGGAGCGGCATAGCCCTGAGAAGGGCTGTGTATGATCTAGGCCATATGTGCCTTAAAGATGTCGTGGGATCCACGAATAGCTGCACTGACAATGCGCTTGCGAAGTACTGGCAGGTAGTCTTCGTGGACTATTTGCTTCAGCAGCTTGTCATTTTGTGGGTCCCACGCTCCACGTGCCCCGACAACAATGGGGACAATCTCTGCCGAAGTCACTCCCGCGATGGCCCGGGTTTCTTCGAGGGTTCTCTGGTAGCGAGTGAGTTTGGTTTTTCTTGCCGCCGCCAGGGATCCCTTCCCGCCTTCAAACGCAACGGCCACATCTAGAATTTTGTAAGACGTGCCGTTCCTGTTCACAAGTACCAGGTCCGGGCGCTTGTCCCGAATACCTGGTCCTCAGCGACCACGCGCCAGTCCATGGCGCAAGTAGCGCCCTTGATCGCGTCGACAATAGCATTGTGCCGCAAGGTGATGGCGCGGTAATTCTTGTGGCAGTGGCAGATGACGTGCGCCTGCGTCTCCAGCGACTGCGCTCCCGTCCTTGGGTCCTTGCATCCAAATCTGCAGAAGCCCTCCGCAGAGTTTGGGGCCCACGGGAAGCCAGCACGCAGCCCTCGAAGGAGGTTGAGGCGTGCTCTGTGAACCCATAGGTAGTCCGTCCACCTAAGGCCCTCACCAGAGCGCATGAAGTGCGACGATCTGGCCCCGGCTAGAGCCAGGTCGTGCGCAGACCTGCCTTGGTCACGCTGCCTCTTCCATGCCTCCAGATGCTCTTCCTGGTTGGCTCGACGCAAAGAGCGGAGCAAACTCTTCCGCTGCCTAGGGGTTATCACTTTCTCTCCATCTTTGTGTTTGTGGATGATGGAGGGAGAGAGTAAGCCGTCTCGGAGTTCGAAGGCCCAGCGAATGCCGGCCGCCTTAGAGGCCTGACGGGCTCTCGACCACAGGTTGCCACGACCCTGGTGGGAGATGGGGGTACCGTTGAGGTAGTCCGCCACGGTATTTACAGAAATGTCCGCGTTAGGCAGCCTTGATGCCACGGTGGAGCGAAGTTGCTCGTTGGCGATCTCCCTAACTGTAATGTCCGGGGAAGTTAGGAGTTTAAACGCCCCCTCGATGAAGGCGAAGTGGACCTCCTTCGTAAATTGCGGGAGACCCATGCCCGCACCGGATTTCCCCGCATGAATATAATGTGAGGAGGCGTTGTCCGGGAGTCCTGAGGCTTCTTTGATGAACGCCTTATCCAGGCGTCCAGGTCGTCAGCGTCACCGACGGCTAACGTCCTCATCCTGATGGGGAAGGAGAGGCGCGAGAGCACGAAGGTGAGCAGGGCGTCCAGCTTCTGCCAAGGCGCGAGATTCGCGTCTGCAACGTCGCGGGCTTGGTCCAATACATCATTTACCTTGGCAAGAGGGGGAATGATGTTGAAGCCCACCGGCTTGCCAAGGAACCTGGTGTAATCGGCGTCAGTAAGGGTCTGCAAGGGGGCCCTGTCCACAGTGTAAGAATTGTCGTATACCTTGCCGTCTCTAATAGAGAGGGAGTCGCTCTTGTTGGGGTTGATCTTGACTCCTATCTTGGCCGCCTGAGCTGCAAGGTGGTCGATCATCCTTGTAGGGACGCCGGGTTGGTGGCCGCCAGCCAGACGTCGTCAGCGTAGGCGCCGCCCGGGATGCGAAGATCCGAGAGGGCCAGCGTAGACCGAAGGAGAGGATCGATCGCGAGGTTAAAGAGCGTAGGGCTGAGTGGGCAACCCTGACGCACACCTCTGAGGCACCTAGTTTGGACGAGAGATAGGTCGTCTGGTTGTCGGTGTACAGGTCCCTGACAACATCCAGCAGCTTCTTGCCTACACCAGCCGACTTCAGACCTTCCAGAACCGCCTGGTGGGAGACAGAACCGAAGGCGTTGGAGAAGTCGACGAAGGCAAGGCACAGGTCTATCTTCCCGCTCTTGGCCTCGTCAAGGAGCCGTTCGACGAGGAAGTTGTTTTCATAGACCCCATCATGGGGTCTGAAACCTTTCTGGGCTGGAGAGAGGGCGCCATTTTCCTCAACCCAGTCGTTCAGTCGACGGCCCCAAAGAGACAAATACAACTTTAAAATGGTGTTAGACAAAGCAATAGGGCGCCAATTAGCTGGAGAGTCGCTGTGTCCCGATTTGTGGATCAGGACAGTGTTGGAAGTCTTCCAGCTAGAAGGCACCCGTGAAAACTTGGCGCAGGCCCTAAAAATTGAGCATAGCAGCCGACAAGTCGGGTCGACCTTTCGCCAGTTGTTGTAACGCAGGCGGTCGTCACCCGGAGCCGTGTTGGCCATTCCTTGCAGCCGCTCGACTACTTCCTTCTCCGTGAAGGTAGTATCCTTCACAGTGGGCCGCCCTTCAGCCACCGGAAAGCAGTCCTCCAAGGACGGAGGTCAAAAGATGGAAGGAAAATGGTCCGACAGCTCTGCGGGTCGATTTCACACCCTCGGGCCTTCAATACCCGGAGATGATACGCATTGCTCTGCGGGCGTTAGACGAGTAGATGGGAAGAAATCTTCGCCTTGCTCGCGAGCGCTGTCGGACGAGTGACGCCTGCACCGGGACGCAGAGTGGTGGCCGGGTTGCGCAGGCAGAGTGCCTGGACCTTCTCCACAGCTTGAGCGATGAAGATCTCCAGCTGCAGCCAATTGATACCGGAAACGGGGGCCTTTGTCGCCTCGATGATGACGCCCCTGAGCTCCTCTAGGTCAGGGTGTAGCTTGCCTACGTAGGAGGGGTCTGGGGGCGTTGGGCGGAGCGGGCCTCTGTTTCGGGGCGGCTGGGGAGAGCGGGACGTGTTCCGGCGATTGCTTGCAGGTTCTACTGCGACCGCAGCAGTCGAAGGAGCGGGTGGAGGGGCAACACCGCCGGAAGAGCCAGATCTTGAGGAACCAGCAGTATTCGATGAGGTTCGGGCCTCCGTGGCAGAGGCCCGAGCGCTCACCGGAGACAGCGGTACGCCGACGCTGACGAGGAGCCGCCAGACGACGGCGGGCTGTCCTGGGCCGTAGGTCGAATAAGGTTCGCGACCCTATTCTGGACCGCTTTCTTCCTCTGGTATGTTAGAGGAGGCGGCAACTTCTCCAACCGCGGGGCCCTGGAGTGACTGCGCAAATGCATCTTGCATTGCCGCTCCGTGGCAAAGGCAGCCCCACATTCCGGTTGTGTACATCGGAATTTCCCTGCTTCCTTGGCCTCCGCAGGGAGCGAGAGAGACCTAAGAGCCGAGCACGAACTCTTATGGTTGTTCCAATGGTCAACCTCATTGAAGCAACCGCAGCAGATCTTCCGTACCGGGTGCGTCATTTTGTGCACCGCGGTCAAATGCCTCTTCAGGCTGGCTAGTCTCGCTGTCCATTTGCGAGCGCTGCTGACCGGGTCATGGGAAGCCGGACAGGCAGGGCAACGGGTGTGGGGGGCAGCTGGTAAAGGGAAGAGAACGGATTCTTCCGATTGTAGGGGCTGAAGGGACGGTAGGAAAGGGTGGGCCTGCGCGGGCGATCCCGAGGACTGACTCCTCCCCGAGGAAGGGGAAGAAGGACGAGCGTCCGGTCCTCTGGCGCGTGCTTGCGGGGCCTGACTTCGTCGATTGGCGTTCAGCGTACAAGTACGGACATGCCCCCTTTTGGCAGCCGAGTTACCGCAGCCAGAACATTTAATTGACACTTGACATGTCGCCGGCCACATGTGGTGGAAGATTAAGTGCGACTTCAAGGAGGTTCTACGCTCCTGGATAAGCCCCGAGGTGATGGTGAATGTGCAGTAAGGGCACCTAGTCCTAACAGAGGGGAAGTAGAGTTCCATGTAGTGCTTCCCCGTAAGTCGATGGGGGATCCTCGGAAGCGAGCTCAAGGTGGTCCTGGGAAAGGCTCCACCTGGGGCTGGTGGTGGTGTTTGGTCCCCTGAGACCTGACACCGTGATCAAGGTTCCGACATCGGACTCCGAAGCCTCGAAGGCAATGTTGTCGTCGGAAAACTCTTCAGGCGGAGGAATGACCACCGACAAGACTGTGGGATCTGGGTCAAAGAGCGATTGAACCTGAGACCGGGTGTAAAAGAGGTCTTCCCTCATTGGAGGCGCTTCAATCCGAGATGGGGTGGCCAAGGTTTCCGTGAGGGTAACATATTCCTCAGGAATCGCTTGAGACCGGGTATGGGGCGAGCCATTGCTTCTGGCTAGAGACGCAGTCACCAGAGATTGGGAGGCCAGAGTTTCCGAGATGGTGACGTACTTCTGAGCCAGGGAGTTATTGGCTTCACTCAGGTCAGTTTCCGAATGGGGCGTTTTCTTCTTTAGACTGGCGGCCAATGTCTCCGAGAGGGTGATAAATTCTTCCTCTAGAATATCTGGGGGATCTCTGTCCCGCCAGATGTCTTGGTCACCAGTAATTTCCGTAATCGATGGAAGGCCTGGGTGCGGCGTGGGCGCAGGAAGAGGACCTTCCAAACCTTCAACCGACAGATCTTCAATAACATTCTCCGTCGCACCAACAGCTGAATGGGAGGAGAATATTGGTCCCCAAAATTCAGCGATCGAGGAAGAGATCGACTGGATCGGAGAAATTGGGGACGGCACTTCCAGACGTGGAGAATCGTCTGCTGGGAATTCCCAAGGGGCAAGATTGACAGGCTGCACCCTGGAAGGCAGCGAAGGAGCAGCAACCACACTGTCCTGTATAGTAATGCAGCCCTCTTCCGAGCTGCCCAGAACAATGGAGTAAGCTATGGCCCGTGGTGTAGATGGGACTGGAGCAATCGGGCTCAGGCTGTCTCTCCAGTGGCCGACTGGCCTCGAGACGCCCTCCTTCGGCGTGGACGTAAGCTTGCTCCGATCCATCTTGCAGTAGGGGCAAGGTCAAGGCAACAAAAAGAAAAAACAAGAACAAACAAACAAAAAGAAAACAAAACACACACACACGAAGTCAGTTCCTAACGCACAAACTGCTGTAGGGGCTAACGCGAGCCACAGTACAAAAGGAACACAGCAACGGCGAAAGTAGCAAGACACAAAAATTCCAGAACAAAACCAGACAGGCACTAGCACACGCTACACGAAAGCACAGCTGGTGGTTCTTGATGTGGTGATGGCAGGGCGGCGCAACGCAGTAGGCTAGATCAGGGGGAGGAGAGAAGGGAGGAAGGGGGGAAGAGAGAGATAGTGCTACCAACTAACTAACCTAATTTTTGACTAACCTAAATAAATGAAGCAAATTAATTAATTTGTAAATCAAGGAACAAGTGGAGAGAAGGTTCCAGAGACCCCACCGTACTGGAAACCTCGAATCCCACAATTCCTATACGGGCTAAACTAACTTAACTAACTTAATCTAAACTAACGATTAGAGAGAAATTCCGGAAACCCCACCGTTTCCCCAGATCCACTCGAGACCCCACCACTCACAAAAAAAAGGCAAATG
Organism: Teleogryllus oceanicus; assembly: GCA_964035755.1. NCBI lineage: Eukaryota > Metazoa > Arthropoda > Insecta > Orthoptera > Gryllidae > Teleogryllus > Teleogryllus oceanicus. The sequence continues at coordinate 21,357,365 of CAXIVR010000009.1, read as the reverse complement.
CGTCGACGGGATTTCCACTACTGGACGACAGCACAGCTCTCATTATACAATACAAGGATATGTTCTTCGTGTTCTTCATGTCATGTGGCTTCATGGGCTTCATGTCCTTCGTGTTTCTTCATGTCTATAAACGATATTGAAGACAGAGACCAATTTTTACACCTATACCGCTAACACGAGGGATGCGGTAGAAGCGGCCAGACGGCGGTAAACCGCTCACATGAGAAAAACACAACTAACCTAACACCTAAATCCTAAACCTAACCTAAGATCGCGGAGTTGGTAAACGCGCACGCAATGGCGACACGCAACGGTAAACCGCTCTCCTAGAAGTCGCGGTCCCGTGGCGGTAAACCGCTCACCAGCGAACAACCTTGGAAAAACATTGAAAAATTGAAAGTTTCCTACAAGGCCGAATTGACTTCCTCTGATAGCGGTAGCAAGGGGGAGCAAAACAAAAAAGAAGCAAGGAAAAGAAGAAGGTAAAAACCCCGAAATCCTCACCGTTTAGGAGATATGAGCAAAAAACTGTTTAGATGGAAATACAAAATGGCGGCTCCGTCGGACGGTGACCAGTCGGTCGACGGAAAGTACTAACGTGAGTAAACTCGGTGAATTTGAAGATTTAAGTAAAGACTGTAAAAATTTACGTAGAGGTTTGGTAAAAAAAAAGCTCCTAATGTGGAATCGCAAATGGAAGCTAAAAGAGTAAAAGGCTTAATTCAAAATACAAAAAAACCGAAAAACGAGCCGTTTCCGAGATATTTAGGAAAAACGTATATATGAACAAAAATTCAAACTGGCCGATCGGACTAATTTACGAAAAAAAAGGAAAAACTGAAATATAAACGAAAATTCAAGATGGCCGACCGGATTAATATACGAAAAATGACAAGGCAGCTACTAATATAAAAGTTTGGAGGATACTACATATAGAATATTGATATGAATGAAAATTAAAAATTAGAAAAATTGATAAGTTAATGGCAAACTACTCCTAAACGGTCAGAATTACAGAGTAATAGGAAAAAAGAGAAACTCATCCTCGCCCAGCCGCGTCACGCCGCCCCGCCGCTCCGAATCGCCTTAGCCCGTCATCCCAATGGGCCGGAAGAGCAGCACCATGAAGACCGCCGCGTCACTCGGGAGGCTCAGCTGGGCTCCCACCAGTCTTGTCCAACGGTGGGGGCTTCTTCGCCCCGCAGCGACTCTTCAAGGCGTCTTCACTCTTCTTCTGGAACCCACTTGGCAAGGCGCCGAACGCTCGACTTCTCGGCCTTCGGTGATGACCGCCAGATGGCGGTAAACCGCTCACCCACGCGTAAACTGAGCAACTAACGCGTCAGAATACACGCGCGGCACTGGCTACTTTGCTCTTTCGAAAGATGTGGATCAAAAGTTGTTTCATCCATATTGGCGAAACTTGTCATCATTTCTGTTCCAGGGAAACAGAGGAGTTGGGGGTGGGGGAGGGATTCACATACACACAACACTCACACATGCATACAATGCGTGCTCAGCATAATGCCTCATTGCACCTGTGTGTCCGGAGAAGCCGGAGCACCTATATCCGTCTGTCGTGTCAGTTGGTCAGTCGGTGAAGCGTGAATGTGTTCTGAAAAGATGTCATGGGAAGATCTGATGATGGAGCTAATCAGCATCTTCCTGAGATGGTCTGGCAGTCCCCTATGACCAGTTCCTTGAGGGGGCGCTACTTTGGGATCCCAGGCACCACGTGCGCCGGATGACAATCGGACCACCTTGGCAGGATGTTATGCCCCTTGACAGAGAGTGCGGCGGACAATTGCAGGGGCGTACCGGTCGCACTTCGTTTTCCTGGACTTCTCCAGCGAATTTGCCCCTCCCTCAAACGGGATGGCCACGTCTAAGATGTGGACACACCGTTTACGGCTGTCCGTGAGGACTAAATCAGGGCGAAGTCGATTAATGAGAAACTCAGTGTTCTTCTCCTACCACAGCCACCCAGCCGCAGTGGCAGCGGGATTTGAGGAGGTCGCCGATCTGATTGTGCCGCCCGAATTTTAACCATATTATGGGCACAATGGGTTAATCACGTGAGACTGAGTTTCAGGCCAAGGCGCTGGTCGTCTCGCCGACGCAGCCAAAGCGACAGAGACCTTCTCCACTCCGCGTCCCATGGCCGACCAGCACAGCGCCACCGAGGAGGTTCAGCGCCGGGCTTTAAAATCCAATAAAAATCCGGAGTGGCAAATGAAATCCGGTGCGGAGGAAATGACCGATCTGTTACCGGGAGGGAAAGGTCGCGAGCAGCGCGCCCTGGTCGGCTTGCTCCCTTCCACTGCTCTTCACAGGCGCGAGTCCTGTTGCAGCTTCCGAAGCTTGCGCTGAACCAAATGACGGTGACGCGGCTCGATGACGAGAGAGGACTCGTCGCGAACAAGTTTTGGAAAAAGGCAGGCGTCTCTCTGCTCCAGGATCCAGTTAATTTCAAGATGTATGGACGCCTGACGAGCAAACGTCCATACATTTTTGCCACCCGAGGAGCGAACCGGGGCGATGCCGTTGAAGAATTCCTCGATGACAGAGGGTTCGACGGCACGTCGAGGAATCCGGACGCTAACCGTGTGTCGGAGGTCAGCCGCGGCTAACTCTCTTACTACAGGGTCACGGGACGTTAGGAGTTTAAAGGCACCTTCAACCTGGGCAAAGAGGACCTCCTTTTGAAACTCAGGCAGACCAGCGCCACCACCAGAACGGGGGGAGTAGAGAAAGGAGGTGGAAGCTCGGTCCGGTAGGCCAAGAAGTTCTTTGGCGGTATTTCTAAACCACTTATCCAGGTTCGCCGCGTCAGAATGGGAGATCTTTCGCATGCGAATCTGGAAGAGGAGATGAGGGACCAGATATGCCATGATGGCATCCACCTTTTGCCAGGGAGCAAGATGAGAGTCCCTGACTTTCTCGATAAGCTTAGCAACTTGCTCTATCTTGTCGCCTGAGTTTATGACTGAGTAGCCTACCGGTTTGCCGAGGAAGCGAGAATAATCGAACTGGGCCATGGTTCGAATGGGGGAGGAGTCGATAGAAACTTTGACAGAGGTGTCGATACGCCCGGCAGTGATGTTGAAGTCACTTTTGGCCGGGTTGGCCCTGCGACACCAGTGGCAAGTGCGGGAAAGTTCAGAGATCTTATCAATCATAAGCTGAAGGTTCGCGAGGAGGCCGCGAGCCAAATATCATCGCAGTACGCACCGCCCTTTGACCTGGAAGATCAGATAAGTCCAGGGCGGCGCGCAGGATGGGGCTCATCGAGGTTAAATAGAGAGGGGCTGAGAGGTCACCCTTGCCTAACACCTTGGGAATGTAGGATAGGGTCAGACAGACCCGACTCTGTCACCAGGGTAGTGGTACAATCGGAATAAATGTCCCTGATGATCTCCAGGAAGATGGGACCGGCACCAGAGGCCTCTATGGCAGAAAACAGGGCGACATGTGAAATTGAGCCAAAGGCATTCGCCAGATCCACAAAAGCCAGAGAAAGGTTGCGATTGTGGATTTTGGCGTTGCCGATGAGAGTTTCCAACGAGAGGACCAGGTGCTCGAAAACCCCGTCAAAGGACGGAACCCTCTGAGCGGGGCAGAGCACGTCATGCTTCTCTAGCCAATCCGAGAGGCGCCGGGCCCACAGAGAGGCGTAGAGTTTAGGGGCAGTATTTGATAAGGAAATTGGCCGCCAACTGGAAGGGTCCTCGGTTGGACCACCCTTATGGATCAGGATGGTTTTGTGCCTTTTCCATGAGAGGGGAATTTTCTTAATTTTACGGCAGGCGTTGAACACCACCGTAAGGAACCTACATTGGGGATCGATCTTTTTCCATATATCGTATCCAATTCTGTCATCCCCAGGGGCAGAGTTGGTAGAGGCCTGAAGCCTCTCACTAACCTCCCTAGGGGAGAAATTGTCGGCTTTGAGGTTGGGGCGATCACAAGGGGGATAGAAATCCGGGGCCGGGGGCGAACTATTGGGGGCAAAGAGATGATTAGAGATAGTGGAAGGAGGCAGATGACATCTGGGGCCAGAATCTTGGGTGATCACCCTAAGAGCTCTACGGGGATTGGTTTTGTAAATTGCCGAGACCTTAGCCTCATTGGCCGTTTTGTGGGTGGAGGAAGACTGGCGGTTGGGAATGTATGGGCTCCCGGGCTGAATTTGGAATAGTTCCTGAACTTTGGATATGGATTGGTCGATAAGAGATTCAACCAAGGACCAATTAGTGGGGTTTACGGGAAGAAGAGAGGCTTCATAAACCCGGGAGCGACGAATTTCCCTGCCCTGAGCTCTAAGTTCTCTGGAGGGGGTGGGGAAGTGAGAGAGAAGTTATAGGTGGAAGAGGAGAGCTGTGGGAGGGGGTTGAAGAATCATTGCGGTCCAAAGGAGGATCTATAAGGTACCCAGAGGGGGCATCAATGGGGCTAGGAGAAATATTAGAAGAAGATGGGGCGGGAGGTAAATCAGTGCAAGATATAGCTGTGGAGTCCAGCGCGTTAGGCGCGGGGGAAGGAGGTGGGCGAGAGGGCCCTGGGGATGAAGAGAAAACGTCCTCGGGAAGAGGAGTGGGGGACTGGATAATGTATCCGGAAGAAGAGGCTGGGAGAGGAGAAGCAAAAGGAGAAGAAGAGAGAAATGAGGAAGTAGAAGTAGGTTGCACGTCGGCTGAAACGAGGGGCGCTAGAGGGGAATGAGAGCCAGGAGGCTGAAGAGGGAGAGACAAGTGAGAGAGAGAGATGGGGATACCATCTGGATGAGCAGAGGGCGAGGCAGAGGGGTTGGAAGCACCTCCTGGAGGGGGGGGCGGGGAGAGAGTAAATGAAGTGGAAAGATTAGGGGGGAGGTAGGTAGAGAAGAAGAGTGAGCAAAAGAATTAGAAGGGTGTAGCGTACCTGGGGAGAGAAAGCCTGGAGGTTCAAGATGAGGAGGCAAATGTGAGAGAGAGGTGGGAATTCCATCTGGATGAGCAGAGGGAGAGATAGAACCGGAAGGGGAGGGTGTAAAGAGAGACCAGGAAGTGGGACGAGGAGGGGGAGAAGCAGATAGAGAGGAGGAATCAGAAGAGAGTTGGGGGGGAGCAAGGGCAGGGAGGGGAGGGAAAGATGAGGCTTGAGTAATAGGTGTGGGCGAAGAAGTGGGTGAAGAAGAAGAAGAAGAAAGGTTAGAAGAAATATGAACAGGGACACGAGAATGGTGATGGGTGGAATTCTGGTGAGCTCGAGGAGCAAGGGAGGAGGGGGGGTTAGATTTGGGAGTGTTCCCTAGAGAGCGGTTATTGTTGTATTTAGAGGACCAGAAAATCCGGGTCTGCTGAGGGGAAGCAGCAGCGAGAGGGGAGTGCTGTGAAGCAGCAGTGGAGACCCTATTACTCGGAGAAGTGGCAGGGAGACGTGTGGTAGGCTGTGAGGCAGCCATGAGTGGAGGTGAAGCAGAGGGAGATACAGGGGTGGGCTGAGAAGAAGTAGAAGAGGGTGAAGAGTGCTGTGAAGCAGCAGAAGTGTCTGGGGTGGGGGGTGGGAGAGCTTGAGATTTCAGAGCGTTCAGGTCCCGCCAGGTGTTTTGGGCGCCTCTTTGAGTGGCGCGTGGGAGAGCAATAGGGGGAGGAACTTTGCAGTGAGAGTAATGCTGCCTTTCGTGTTGACCACGTTGGGCAGCAGAAGCAAAGGGCTGGCCGCACCCCTCGGCCTGGCAGATAAAAATTGGGTCAAAAGGTTCTTCAGGAGAGAGGGAGAGAGATTGAGCCAGATCGCAAGATCGACTATGGGAGAACCATCTTCTAAAGGGGGCATGGCATGCTGCGCATTTTTTGATTACTTTAGATATCTGGGGGTGACATTGTTTGATATGCCTTTTTAGGTTCTGGAGCCTAGTGGTCCATTTTCCAGAGCTGCTAATTGGGCGTGAAGGGGGAGGGCATACAGGGCATCGAGTGCCAGAAGCGGCGGGAACACAGAAGGAGACAGGAGTTGTTAATGAGAAGAGCTAGCAGGCAGAAAGCAAGAAGATTGGTGTGACAGAGGAGAGTGAAGTAGCCATCAGAGCGGCTGTCTGCAGAGAAGAGAACAGGGGTGGAAGAGATAGTCTGAGGGGGTTGAGCAATGGGAGTGGAGGCTCGGTCAAAAGGCCGCTCGGGGGTACAAGAGAGAATTGGAAGAGGAGGAGCAGTGGGGGGAGAGAGACTAGAGGATGAAGAGAAATGAGGAGGTCACTCCGGAGTGCAGAAGAGGCAACAGGGAGAAATAGGCAAATCAGAAGAATGTAAAGAAGAATCGTCTTCCGTTTGGGAAGAGGCGTCCCTAACGCTGGCGGCCGAATGAGAGGCAGCGATAGAAGGGGGCGAAGAGATCGAGGTCCTGGAGGATACATCCGCATCAGGCGACTTCGGCGGGACAGTAGCCAGCGCTTTGGCGGTCAAATCTAGGGCTCTACTTATAGAGTTGTCTAACTTGGAAGTAAGCTCACTACGTCGGTCACCCTGGCCTAGGGAGGTAAGGCAAAGGAGAGGAGCAGTGAATGAGACTTGTTGAGGAGAACTGCGCTGCCTGGACAGGGGAGCCAGGGGAGAGAACGATCTCCTCGCCGTGAGGCGGCTACCTGAAATGGAGTGCAAGCGGGAATGGGGAAGATAACCTTATTCAGTGCGCGCCGCGTTAAGAGCTAAGTAAAACTTAAAACAAAGGCAATACTAAACGACTATAATTAAGACCCAAAGACAAAACAAACAACAAAATTGGAGAACTACCTACAACAAGGCTACTACCAACAAATGGCAACCTTAACAATCACAAAGAGAAACGGCGACGGCGGCGCAAACGACGGCGAACGGGAAGGAAAAGAGATTATGATTAAGTCTATTAATTAATTAAATTAAATTAAATCTAAGAGTGGAAAACAAGAACTAATAATACAGCAAATCCCCGGGGGGCGTGACACGGAAGAACCGCAAAGAGGGGGAAAAACGAGTGTTCTTCATGATTGTGTTCTTCATGGTCTTCGTGTTCTTCGTGTCTAAAGGGGCAAAGGCTGGCACATATAGTAGCAATATTGATGAAGCCTTATAGTGAAAACATTGGTGAAGGCTTATAATGGCAATATTGATGGAGCCCGAATATATAATTAACGGGTTTCCTACAATTAGAATCTAAATCTAGAGAAAAAGTATATATACATTTACTAAATATATCGACTAAAGAAGATAGAAAAGAATAAACTGCATCAATATGAAGGGAAAAAAGAAGGGAAGAAGAAAGAAAGAAGGGAGAGAAAAGAAAGAAAAGAAAAGAAAAAAAGGAAAAGAAATTAGATAAAGGAGAGGATGGTAGAAGGACAAGAGAGGGTGGCCAGGGGACTTACGGACGAGTGAACTGATAGATATAGAGACGGAGTCAGGCAGGGTGTCACATGAAAGGTTTGGTGGAAACTGGTCGCCACGAGCACCGAGTATAAGTCTAACAAGGAATAGAGGAAGAGAAAATATGTTGAAATAAAATTCAAGTATGGTAACTGAGATGACTCCACACACTGGAAGAACCAACATGGAAAACACTCGTAGAAAAGGCAAAAAAAAGGAAGACAATATTTGGAGCAAACATTACTAGATGAAAGTAAACGAATTTACAAATAATGACATCACTAACAAAGATAAAAAGAAGCTACTAATATATAAGACAGGAAGTTACAAGATATTCAAATATAGAATAAGCTTAAGGCTAATGGGAGATCAGTGAAAAAAAAAACACATATGTACAAAGTGTTGAAACTAATACTAAAGCTAATAACTAATGAACGAAAGTACTTATCCTATCCCGCGCCGCCATCGATGCCGCCGCCGCCCTTCGTGCACTTAGCACCTCATCAGCATCTGCCGGTCTGGACCACAGCCGCACAGCTCCAGGAGGAAGAAGCTGAACGACGGCTCCCGCACCCAGCGGTAGTGGCTTTTGGTTACACTTGCGCTTGATCACCGCTGAAAGAAAACTACTGAATAGTTCTCGGCCCTGCCAAGATACCACGCAGGCGGTAAACCGAACCTACACGAACTGAGCGATACACGCTTCCAAATACCCGCGGGGTACTGGGCTACTTTGCTCTTCGAATGCTTGTACCAGCCACTACACTTTGATCTTAACCAAAAGGCCGAGAAGCGATAACAATTTATGGTTAAATACTCCCCCAATCTATGAGGTCAACGATAAAAAAGGTGGATGATAAAAAAAAACAAAAAAAAATTTTATGGCGCGGCCAGATGGCGGTAAACCGCTCATAGAACCAAAAGCACGTCAAAACCAGCTTAATATCCGATACCAGCTTAACAATTTATGGTTAAATACGCCCCCAATCTATGGGATCAACCGCCCCCCCTCCGTCGATAAAAATAAATCCAAAAATTTTTTTTATGGCGCGGCCGGACGGCGGTAAACCGCACCCGGGAACCAAAAGCACAAACAGCTTTAATATGCGAACAGCTTAACAATTTATGGTTAAATACGCCTGCGGTTAAATATGGGGTCAACTGCCCTCCGTCGATAAACAAAAAATTTAATCTAAAAAAATGCGGCGAAGCAGCGCAGAGAATTGGTTCTTTTGGCTATAGACATACTTGTTTTATATATTCACTACCATTTTGGCGAAATAGGCATTTTCAAAAAGTACTAGATAAAAATAGGGACAGAAGGAACTAACACTGGGTCGTCGACGCCGTCTGGCATATGGTGCCGGTACGTCCCGAAAAGAAAGAGTAGGAGAGTTGTAGGGCCAGGACCGCCATTTATGTATTTTTGGCGAAAAGGCATTTTCAAAAAAGTGCTAGATAGTGGCTAGAGAGAAGGAATCCAACACCGGGTCGTCGCGTCGTCCAGTAATAAATAGATAAAGACAATACTATTTTTTATAAGTAAATAAATTATTTTTCTTCGGTATGTCTTGCGTCTAGACATTGCTGACACCTGCAACGCGACGTTTGCAAACTCCCGGCGACGGCGCGCACCACCTCCGAACGTTTGAATTTGCACCGAAATACCTCCTTCGAGACCATTGGTCCGCGACCTTGGCGTTCGCCCAATGGTGAGAACCTCGTTTCGGCTGCGAAAGAAAGGGAGAAAAATAAAAAAAACAACACGCTTTTATAGGAAATTATTGAATGCTACTTCCCTGATATATTGAACCCAAAATTCATGAAGATATTCGTTCCTAAATTCTCCTTGTCAGCAGAAATCTATTTATCTTTTCCAATTTCTGTTACAATTGACGTACTTCCATCCCCATTTTTGTTGGGTAAGGTTTGCTAGCATTACACATGAGAGTGGAGGGGGAACTTTGCTACGCAACACGCCGATGCAGTTCCGCCCACGGCAGCTTGGCGATCGGACGAAGACGGTCTTCGTGTATGTAGATTTTTTCGTTTGAATGATGTGAATTATTTCTGAATCAAATGGTTGTAACAAATGCTTTGTTTTTCAGGGATTCTTTCTCCTGTCTCTGCGTGCCGTTACGATTTGTAGAAAACGAGTGGTAAGTCCTATTTTACCACCGATTTGGTATTATATTCGAGCAAAAGTAGTGGCACCACTCTGAAATCTTGTTACAGAGCAATTGCAGAACGGCCCCCACTGAGAGAATATCGGCTTTTACGTGGTACGTATTTATTCGTCATTCCTAGAAATTGAATTTCGCGCTATTGGAGAATGGTTCGTGTTGTAAGCGTGTTTAGTGCAGTGGCCAGTTTTAGTCAAGTACGAAAAGCAGTGTTTTTAAATGTGTGCTCGGAAATGTGAATAATTGTTGATTCTTCGTGTTCTAGTGCAGGAAATTCATTAGTTAATGGGATGTAAGGCGTTGTTATTTCAAGCGTAATAGAAACGAAAGGATATCGTTGCAATATAAAATATTCAGCGTAGTGCTGTGAGGATTCATCATTTTATCAGCTGATAGGCATTTGACCCAGCTTGTCAGAGATGATATATATTCGTTTCACAGGAAAAGGAAAGGCTGTGCACGAATTTCGCCTCTCTTCTTTGTACAACGTAATTATCTCCTCGAGTTTGGTTCGCAATTGTTTTCTGTGAAATAAAGTGTTGCAACGTAAATGAAAGGAAATCTTGCAAATTATTCAGTGTAGTGAACGTAATCGAGCGATAATCAGAGCGCTTTTAGTAGTTCCTTTTGAGCTCGTGTACGATGTGAGAGGAAAAGTTGATAGTCATTGTGTGGGTAGTGCCTGTGATTTTTACAGCCTGCGACAACAATTACCACGTGTTTTATTCGATAGCTGTAGGAGCCGAGCTATGAAGGTGTAATGAAATAATTGCTATTTCTGTGTTCCAGTGTGTCTTGCAAATGTGTTGTTGTTGTTGTTTTTGTGTGCTGTTAATACAATCTTTGGTTATGTAATGATAGGTTGTTAGCAATCACCTCAGTGAATATCTGTTGCACAAAGTTTACTGTAATGGGTTAGCCTGAGACCTCGAAATAAGGGCAGAAATGTGATACATATAAGACTATTTAAAGGTTCTCTCTGTATCACAGCTCGAGCTTATTATATATGTATAAAGGGAACACTGCTCTGATATTGTTGGTAAAGCCATTTCAGTGGATTTCTTAGGCTCACTCATACGAAATGCACAGAAACAGTGATAATGTAATGTGCTCATGATGTGGAAATGGGATTTGTGCAGTTCAGAGAAAGAGAGATGAAGATAATGATGATAATATGAATGTTCCTTCTTTCACAGAACAGTTTACATTTTCAGTTTTATTTGTTCTTCGTTGTTGTTTTATTATCGCTCAGTAGAAGTAAAAAAAATTGTGTGCTTCTGTTCCAGGTGTGGAGCTGCTGTTCTGTTGGTGACCAGTGACAGTTTGTGATTTGAAGCAAATACTGCTCTGTATAGTATTCCACATTTTGTTTTGAATTTTATGAATATTTGTATTATTCAATTATTGGGAAATAAATAAAAAAGTTTAAATATATTATTAATTGCAACCTTCTAAATCATCCTTTTGCCCTTACATCAATTGAAAGTCGTTTTCTTTGTGTCATATTTTCACAGCCATACAGCCAGGCAGAGCGCTGGAAACAGAGAGAACAAGGTGTCATGCTTGCTAAAACTATCAATCTTAATGACGGTGTATTAGCGAAAAGGAGCAAGATGAGGGAAGCTGCCTACTTGAAACTCCAGGACGAGTGCTTGCAGGGTTTTAATCCATCTGTTTGTAGGCAGAAGATATATTCACGCGAAGGCTACAGTGGTGTAGAGGTTAGGAGGGGCGATGTAGTTATCTGAAAGGTGGTAGTTATTATAGGAAATACGTACCAACGGTGATGCATTTTTAGACGTTATTGTTTAGGGTTTGCCAGTGATTCGAGTACATATTTATTGATGCGGATAAGCCGTGCTCTATGGGGGCTGTAAGAATGAAGGTTATGGATGGAAAAAGCGTACAGAGCATCTTAGTTCATTGATATTCGCGTCATGATTTTCGCACTGGCTACGTAAATCTGAGTGCCACGTACTACCCGTTAAGAGCCGATGTTAATGCAGTGAGTAGGCAAGGAAAAATGTTTGGAACTCACACCGGTCTCTATCGTGTAAGTCATTACTCTGCTTCTACAGCATCCAAACAATCATTCTATGTATTGTTAAGGCGTTTTCTCACGTTTCAAGACGGGATGTAATTGAATATAAATTTGAACGCGGTCAGGGCAGTGTTTCTCTCTGAAGAAATAAATGAAGATGAAAAATCAGAAAGTGCAACCTCTCGGCGATACTTTTTTGTTGTTGTTTTGGTGCACTGTGGCATATGATAATCCACATATGTGGAATGTAATCTTTTACATTGAAAAGTATGGGTTAAAGCAGAAAGTGCGCAGTTCCATTAAAATACTCGTTTCACCCACAACTGTTCGTCTCGCAAAACGCGAATGTAATGTTTGCACCACTTGTGTTACAATGTATCTGTTTCGTGTGGTACTGGGTTATGTGTGGTGGATTTCGTCTTAATTTTATGTGAAAATAAGCTATCGTTGCCCAGTTACATGTTCAAGGATTTGGTTTAATGTGTACTCGGTTACGTGAGTATCGGGCGTAGAAAATGAGAGTGTAGTGTGTGCGTGTCATTCTGCTGCGGACGTTACTTTTAAAACATTCGGCGCGGCTAGGCTTGCTCAGGTGATGGCTTGCTACATGTGAATTTTGTTGATGTATTGTGCAGTGATACGCATTCGTTACTACAGTGAAGGTGTGAGTTTTCAATTATTGCGATAGCAATTGTTACGTCATCATAGCGTGCAATGTGTTCGGTGTTGCAATCATGTTAACAGCTGATAGGAGCATAATCGTCTGACGTTTTAATTCGAGCCAAGGAACCTGAATATTAGGCGTAGGATTAGAGAGAAAAGTTTGATACTTTCATTTCTTAGGATTAGGAAAGATTCGCATTCCCCGCGAATTTCAGGAAATGCTTGCTTTTTATTCAGTGTAATGAACGGATACTTGTGATAATCGGAACTTTTCGCGATTTCACTAGTGATTGTCGCTCTTGTATCACTGCTTTCCGCGTACGTGATTGTTACGCGAACGTTTCATTGCGTGGCTTCCATAGTTTCCAAGAAATGGGAAAAAGGCGCGGATGTAATTCAATAAATATCTGAATGGCGGCTGGTGGGTATGTCACTGAAGAAATAAACATATGAAAACCATGAACGTGCAACCTCTGGCAAAACATTAGCACTCCCAGACATTTGCATTCAACAAAGGTCGAGAGTCAGGTGTCTTTCTCATTACTACCATTGTAGAAGTAATGGCGTCTTAAAGCAGAAGGTGCACAGTTTCAGTGAAAATACTCGTTTCAAATCCTCAACATTTCGACTCGCAAAATCATAGCAGTATTTAACTCGTAATGTTTGCACCACTTGCGGTCGACATGTATTCGTTTCGTGTGTGGCACGTGGTATATGAATCGCATGAACCATCTTATTATTATGTGAAAATTAGTACTGTTTGCCCTGCATTTGGCTATATTCATGTTTTTGGGTGTAATGTGTACTGATTAGTGGAGAAAATGACAGTGTGCGTGGCATCTCCTGCTGTGGACGCAATGTTCATTCTTTTCTTTTTAATCATTCGGGCAATAGGGTGATGGCTTACATGGAATAATAGTAGATTTCGGGATGTAGTGCGTATTGTGCAGTTTTACGCATCCGTTACCATAGTGAAGGTGTTTTCATTTATAGCGTGATAGAAATCATAGCATGCAATTATTTCGGAGTAGCGAGTGCTAACACGTACGCTCATCTTGTTCGTCTTTTCACCTACAGATAGGTGCTCAGGAGAGAAACATCCAGTGTAGTGACGTAATCATGTGATTCTTCATTTTACTAGCTTGCCCTTCCAATGAATGTGTTGATTGGTTTCTGTGTAGCGGGGGATATCAATGCTTTTCAGAACGTCGTAGAACTGCTCTCGCCGTTTATATTTCATTATTTAATTTTCAAAGCCATGATTCAGTAAGTGCTCGTTTGTTGGAGGTCCCAGATGAAACAAAGCTAATGTCTTGCTACAATGATGAATTGTTGGTGTCGTGCAGTGATATGTAACAAGGCTTTGTTTTATATTGCGTGCTGATGTGATAGGAAAACATTGTAGTGCCGTGCAATGGCAGTCTGTGTAGATATTGATAGAATGCATTCGTGTGATTTTGTGAGCGGATCTCCTTTCGTTTTACTAGTTGAGGGTACCGTGTTCTAGTTTCGTTTTTATCAGTGCTCTCGTACGGGACGTCAGTCACAGTTCTGTTTACAAAAAAGTATTAACTTGTTATCTACCACAACTATGAAGAGCTGTGATGGTTTGGTACACAGAGTAAGTGTAGCTTTCGGCTGTGTTACTTGATAAGTGATGTTTTGTTATGTGCTGTCAAGTTGAGGCTTTTCACCTTAGGTGTCAGTTTGTCAGGTAAGAGTATGTTCCGATCAGGTGACAATAGTTGTGTTTTTCCCCCATGTCTTTCATTATTTATTCTTAAAAGTGTCGTGTGAAGTGTTGTTATTGTGACACGAAAGAAATTCACTGGGATTTTATTATATGTTTTATTATTAAAGGCAAAGGAGGAAAAGAGTAGAAACACAGTGAAATGCAGGCAGGAAAGTGATTCTGTGATTGTAATTGAGTACAGTTATGCAGTGCTTACAGAGTGTAAGCAAGAGCTTTAGAGAATAATTCTTCTTTTTGTGATCTGTTTGTGATGTAATGTGATGATTTGCTGTGAGAAATGCTGTTAAGTGAAGAGTTCTCACTGTAGGTGCTGTGAGTTTGGTAAGGCGTGAGAATTGGATAAGAAGCTTAACAGTCGTTTTAGTTTTGTTATCTATTTATTCCCACAATGCTTCGGCTGGTTGTGTTGTGGGATGAGGTGCACCTGGCTTTATAGATAAGGAATGTTTAAAGTGAGGATGAAGGCCATGTAGTACACACAGTGTATGAGATTTTGAGATGCAAGGGGTTTGAATTATGACAAAGGTTTCATTCGAGTTGAGCTAGAAGAGCCTGAAAGTGTGTGATGGTTTGGTACAGTGAGTAAGTGTAGATTTGAGTTCTAGGCTTCTTGTTATGTGATATTTTTCGTGTTATGTGCTGTTAGGTTGAGGCTTTTCTTCATTTTTCGGTGTGTCAGAGTTAGAGAATGTTTGGGTGGTTCTGGAATATGAACACATGATTTTTACCTCCATGTATTTAATTATTTATTCTTAAAGAGTCGTGTGAAGTGTCAGATTGTGACATGAAATAATTTACCTGGATATTATAGTGCATAATTCGGCTTGCCACATACATACATACATGGCTTGCCACTGAGAAAGAATGTGTTTTTCTTGTGTTGTAGTTCTTCTTGTGAAGTGATGTATTTATTTTTGTACAGTGCTGTGAGGTTGAGGCTTTCATCTATGGGTCTGAAAATGTTAGGAGAAGAGGATCTGGATAAGTCCAATCGGGTGAGAATAAGGTGTGTGTGTGTGGGTGTGTGTTTTATCTTTCATTGTTTTATTTATTCTCAAAAGTTTCGGGTGCAGTGTTGTGTTTCTGAAGTAAAGGAGAAGCCCTCGAAATTGTATGTATTTTAAGAATTCCTTAAGTTTGTGCGAAGAAAGAGTGTAAATCAGGGACAGGAAAGTGTTTCTGTGGTGTATGTGGGGTGTCTTTTTAACTTTTTTTTTTAAGTGAAATTCAGTTAGAAGAGCTTATGAAGTGTGCTGTGGCTTGCTTCAGTGAAATGTGTGTAATCCAGATGTAGTAAGCCCTGTAAAGTGATGTGTTGTTAACTTGAGCAAATTCATCTTAGGTTTTGGTATGTTAGGTTTTCGACAAAGCAGATCATCTGAGTGTTTTAAATTCTTAAAATTATGTTTTCCAAAACAAAAAGGGCAGTGTTGGCTTGTGGCAAGAAGAAATTGTGTTTAGTTTATATCATGAATTTAAAAAGAAACAAAAAGTTTGTGCCAAGGTAAAAGTTGTAAACACAGTGTAATAGGCTGTCTGTGTTGAAAGAAGGCAAACGTTATTTTCAAGAGAGGATCTTTTGACATTACTAGTTGAGGCACCGCCTGGTTCTTTATTCTACGCCTTGCCAGTGAGAAATGTATTATTGCATAGTGAGATGAGTGGGCTTTCGCAGTTCTTTTCGCTACAAATTCTTTCTGTATTAAAGTCCTGTAAGTGTGTGATAGCTTGCCTCAGTGAAATGCCGTTTTTCGTGTTCTGTGTGTCTCGATTCTGATATGATTTTTTGTGCAGTATGGTTGAAGTTAGTTAGCTGTGCATAGGTTAGGTTAGGTTACATGAGCTGGGGGTTGATGATCTTTATACTCTTTCTCTTTCTTTCCCACTAGTGTGACAGTTATACTGAAAGGGTTCGTAGTTGCAAAATTAAAGAATGATTTTATATCGCCGTCAATGTCACATGTACTTGCGTAGATCATCTGTAGCCGCTGCTGAGTATGAGCAGTGACGAGTCGGTGAAATCAAGCAAATGCAGTTGACTCAGATGACAAATAAAAATAAAAAAAATGGTAAATAAAGATTGAAAGATACCCTACACTCATCCTTCTCCACTTACATCAAAATCATGTCGTTTCGATCGTATTTTCGCAGCAGCCGCCGCAGTCTCCTCCGAGTCGCCTGCCAGAGCGCTGAAACCAGGTATAATTTAATGCATGCAACCCATCTGTAAGAAAGTGACGATGTGATTAATGGTGCTAATTGCAAGTGGAGTTTTATTACGCCTCATTTGTAGTGGGTAGGGAATTCGTGGCGAGATAGTCATGTACAGTGCAACAGAAAGCTAGGTTATGAAAAATCAGTGGTTGCACTCATGTGATTTTTTACAACTACAATAGGGGAGTAAAGGTCGGATCTGAAACGAAATTTAAAGAAAACAGCTCTAATGATTCGTACTGTAATACCCGAGATCCCGTTATTGTGTGGGGCGATATTCCGGACTGGATAGAAAGCAGAGCAGAAAAAAATCAGCATTTTGTCACGCGAACTGAGACCGTAGGTTAGAATGCTGTGAAACGGCTCCCTTTTGAGGGCTAAGCTAAGCACATCTCGGTTAAAAATCGCTTTTTATTACCCGTCACGAATTGACTGACGTTACGTGAACCTGAATGCCACGTACAACACTAGCATACCTGCGCAGTGATAAGAAAGATGAGAATCCGACTTCTTAAATTCTTGCGTTTCACTTCATCGAGTAGACGTCCTGATTTTGTACAATTTCATCTCCTTTTCACGAAACGGTATTAAAAGGGGGTGTGAACTCAACGGTCCCACTCACTGGAAAAATATCGAACTCTGCAAACCAATACGACCCAAAACAGCAACGTGGTTCACGACCGCTCTCCGCGTTCTAGTCGGCGGATACATCGAAACTCGGCTTTGCTCCGATAAATCATTCACTTTTCGCTTCTCTACTGCACAAAACATCTCTTCCTAATAACGTAGTATTTTGCTTTTACTCTTTGCAGAAGGAACCTGAAAGAACACGAGATATAGTAACATTGCACGTCAAAGTTGGCGGAAGAAACTCGTTAATAATAAAAACAAAGTCTCTCATTCTTTAATTAATCAAAGACCTCTAATGAAACACGAAAATGCAAGATTTCGAAAGAAGCACCTGTTAGGTTTAAGCACACGTATATAGTTTATTATTTATTCACGTTGCAAAGGGCAAGGATTTTACACCAACATTTCCCACGTGTATGACGAGGCGTGTCTCATGTCTGTGTGGTGGAAGAAGGCGTGGGATGTAAACGTTTGATCGCGTCAGGGCGGTGTTTCACGAAGAAATAAATAAAGGTCACCATCAGAATGTGCAACCTTCATGCAAAACGGTGCACACTGTGGCATGGGCATAATCCAAGGACATGTGAATGTAACCTTTTACTTACAAAAGTAGAGTTAATTGCGTCTTAAGGCAGAAAGAGCGCAGTTGCACTCAGTCTGTTCCACAACCGTTCGTCTCGCAAAAATCATATAATCGTTATGTTTGCACTAATGCAGGTCGACAAGTGTTCGTTTCTGTGTGTGTGGCACGGTGATATGCGTGTGATGGAATTCGTCTTTTTTATAATGTGAAAAACCAGTATTCTGGTGTCGCAGTTATATATATTCATGTTTAGGTGTACGTGTACCGGTTTAGTGAGTTTCGACGGTGAATATGAGGGTGTGTGTGCGTGTCTTTCTGCCGTTGACGTAATGTTCATTATTTTTCACTTATTGTTTTAATCATTCAGGCTAGGCCTCAGAGAGATGGGTATTAGTTGATGAATTGGGTATCGTTACTACAGTGAAGGAGTTTTGATGGAATGCGTGATGGCAATGTTACATCGTCATAGCGTGGTGGCGAGCAAAGTTTCGGTGTGTCAATCATGTGATCTTCTGTTTATAATGTTAACAGCTGATGGGAGCATAATCGTCTGTCGTTTTATTTGAGCCAATGAACCTGCGTGTTAGGCGTAGCCAGAGAGAAAGTTTGATGTTCATTTCATTGGATTAGGGAAAAACCGTTCCCGCGAATTTCGTCTCGTTCTTTGTATTACATAAAGTTCAGTCTGATATCACAAGGCACTACTAATGAAAACGGCTTGCAACACTGTTTATATCGGTGAAATGCAAATGTATTGGGAGATTTTGTTTTTAGTTCATTATTGCGTAACTGTAGAGAAAGAAATTCATTGCGTGGAGTGTAAAACATTCAATGTAGTCAATTTCGTGTAGTGGTATGTTTGTCTTATGGTTTGTTGTGCAGGAAGTTTAGGTTAGGTTAGCTGTGCTTAGGTTAGGTTACAAGAGCTGCTGGCTGATTCTTTTATACTTTCTCTCATTCTCTTTGTTTCTTTCCCACTAGTGTGTGACAGTTACACTGAAAGGGAACTGCTCAAGTGTTTGCTACTACGAAACAGCTTCCTAAATTGAGAATAACAGTGTGTCCCTTTGGCAATGAATCTGCCAATGTATATATAGAGAGTTTAGTGTTGTGAATTATTGCGTAATTTGTAATGATAGGAAATCATTGCGTGGCGTGCTTTTATTCAGAGTAATGAACGGATACTTGTGATAATCGGAGTTTTCTGTGCTTTAACTAGTACTGTCGTGAAAAAACATTTAATGTACTGCAATTGTGATAATCGAGCCTCGTGGATTTCACTAGCATTGTCGTTTGCTTTGAGCTCGCGTACGTGATTGTTACGCGAACGTTTCCATGGTTTCCAAGAAGGGGAAAAGGTGCGGAAAGTAATTCAATAAATATTTGAACGCGGTCAGGCAGTGTTTCAGAAGAACTAAATGCGAAGGTGAAAATCAGAATGTGCAACTGATGAAAAAGTTAGCACTCTCAATGTATATGTATATACCAACGGTCGAGTGCTGTGGTAGGCTTGCATTATACTTATTTATTATTAATGTGAGCGCGATGGAAAAGATTTGGAAACACAGTGAAACGCAGGCAGGGTAGTGTAATTGTGAGTCGAGTTCAGTTAGTCAAAGCATAGAGAATACGGCTTGCTTTTACGAATAATTGCATATTTTCTGGTGTGTGTTGTAATGGGATGATTTGTTGTGGAAATGCTGCTAAGTCAAGAGTTCTCAAAGTATGTTTTCGTGTTTGTAAAACGTGAGAATTCGACGAGGAGGAAAGCTAGTGCCGCGTGTTAGTTGTATATTCTCATTTATTCTAAAAGTATTCGTGTGCTGTGTCAGGTAGTGTATGCACCTGGCCTTAAAGATAAGGAATGTTTAAAGTGTGGGGGAAAGCAAATTGTGCGGTACACACACACACACGGCCGCCGCAGGGAAAGCGAGCAGTGACGAGTCGCAGAACTGGAAGCAAATGCAAACCAGTCAACAGATGACAAATAAAAAAGTAATAAAGATTGAAAGAATCCCAAACTCATCCTCTCTCCCCTTACATCAAAATCCGCGTTGCCTGATCGTATTTTCGCAGCCGCCGCAGTCTTCCTCCTGAGTCGCCTGCCAGAGCGCTGAAATCAGGTATAATTTTATGCATGCAACCCATCCGTAAGAAAGCGACGATGTGAAAACTGGTGATAATTGCAAGTTATTATGCCTCATTTGTAGGTTAGGGGCATTCTGGCGAAATAGTTGTCATAGTGCAACAGGAAAGCTATAGGTTATAAAAGCAGTGAGCTATTGCGACTGGTTTTTATTATGATTATTATTATTATTATTATTATTATTATTATTATTATTATTATTATTATTATTATTATTATTTTACAAGTGTGAATATTGGTGCTAATTGCAAGTGGAGTTTTATTACGCCTCATTTGCAGGTTAGGTATTGTGAAGAGATAGCGGTCGTGCGTACAGTGCAACAGCAAAGCTAGGTTATGAAAATCAATGAGACATTGGGATCAAGGTATGTTACCTTGCGCTATTTTTTCAAGAATCCGAGACTAGGAGTTAAGGTCGGATCTCCTTTCAGGTGGCCTGCGCGACAAGAAACAACCCGAAGGGCGAAAATGGGGCTGGCGTAATGAGCGAGATAGGTCCTGCTCGCATTCGAAATGATGATCTTCTATCAGCATTCGTCTGGAAACTATTCAACACCGAAAGCGGCAAGTTTCGCACTGGCGGTTCGTCGCACGTGGCCGAACTTCGCTCTTTCGAGAGCCCTGCTCGCCGGAAAATAGAGGGAAATGAGAAAGGAGGCCTTGTTTTAAGACAAGACGCTGCTTTCCGGCATACGAAAGGGCGACGTCATATCCGCATTCGTCTGGAAATTATTCGTGTCAGGCAAAAATCAGGCGACGTAGTGCAGTCGGCCCTGAGCTGTTAGGCGGTAGCGGGAAAGTACTCTTCCTTTCGAGGTAGCCTGCACGCCTAAAAACAAACCGAAAACGAAAACCGGGCCATGCTTTCAAAGCGATACGTCTCGCTGCTCTTATTCGAAAAGGCCTTATTGTATCGGCATTCGTCCGGAAACTATCCAACATCGAAAGTGGCAAGTTTCGCACTGGAGGCTCGTCGCACGTGGACCGACGTTCGCTCATTGGGGCGCCCCTGCTCGCCGGGGAATAAGTGCGAAAGAGAAAACAAGGACCATGCTCTTAAGACAAGAGATTGCTCTGCTCGAATACGACATCAGGGCGAAGGGCGACATCATATCCGCATTCGCCTGAAAACTATTCGTCTCACAAAGAGGCAACTTGAGTGCAGTCGGCCCTGAGCTCTTAGGGGGGTAGAGGGAAAGTACTCTCTTTTGAGGTAGCCTGCACGCCTAAAGCGCCATTCTCTTAAAACAAGAGGTTGCTCTGCTCGAATACGAAAGGGCGACGTCATATCCGCATTTGCCTGGAAACTATTCGTCTCACAAAGAGGCAACTTGAGTGCAGTCAGCCCTCAGCTGTTAGGCGGGTAGCGGGAAAATACTCTCTTTCGAGGTAGCCTGCACGCCTAAAAACAAACCGAAAGGCGTAAACAGGGCCAATCTTTCAAGGCCAGATATGTCCGCTGCTCACGTTCGAAAAGGCCATTTTGTATCGGCATTCGTCCGGAAACTATTCAACAACAAAAGTGGCAAATTTCTCACTGGAGGCTCGTCGCACGTGGGCCGACGTTTGCTCTTTGCAGCGCCCCTGCTCGCCCAAGAAATAGTGCGAAAGAGGAAAGGAGCCCCATGC
Source organism: Teleogryllus oceanicus (assembly GCA_964035755.1). Lineage (NCBI taxonomy): Eukaryota > Metazoa > Arthropoda > Insecta > Orthoptera > Gryllidae > Teleogryllus > Teleogryllus oceanicus. Next base: position 21,336,144 of record CAXIVR010000009.1, on the reverse strand, counting down.
TCTTAAGACAAGAGTTTGCTCTGCTCGAATACGAAAGGGCGACGTCATATCCGCATTCGTCTGGAAACTATTCGTGTCACAAACAGGCGACTTGTGTGCAGTCGGCCCTGAGCTGTTAGGCGGGTAGCAGGAACGTTCTCTCTTTCGAGGTAGCCTGCACGCCTAGAAACAAATCGCAAGACAAAAATTAGGCCATGATTTGAAAGCCAGAAACGTCCGCTACTTACATTCGAAAAGACGACTTTGTATCGACATTCGTACGGGAAATATTTAGCATCGAAAGTGACAAGTTTCGCACTGGAGGCTCGTCGCACGTGGGCCGACGTTCGCTCTTTGGGGCGCCCCTGCTCGCCTGGGAAATAGTGCGAAAGAGGAAACAAGGACCTGGCTCTTAAGACAGGAGGTTGCTCTGCTCGAATACGAAAAGGCAACCTCATATCCGCATTCGCCTGGAAACTATTCGTCTCAAAAAGAGGCAACTTGAGTGCAGCCGTCTTTTTCGTCAGTTGGGGTAGCGGGAAAAATACTTTCTTCGAGGTGCAGCCTGCACGCCTAAAAACAAACCGAAAGGCGTAACAGGGCTGGCGTTTTTCTTCAAAGCCAGATACGTCCGCTGCTCATATTCGAAAAGGCCGTTTTGTATCGGCATTCGTCCGGAAACTATTCAACATCGAAAGTGGCAAGATTCACACTGAGGCCACCAGCGGGTCATCGTCATTTGGAGCGCCCTTTGCTCGCCAGGGAAATAGTGCTAAAGAGGAAAGGAGCCCCACGCTCTTAAGACAAGAGGTTGCTCTGCTCGAATACGAACGGGCGACGTCATATCCGCATTTGTCTGGAAACTATTCGTGTCACAAACAGGCGACTTGTGTGCAGTCGGCCCTGAGCTGTTAGGCGGGTAGCGGGAACGTTCTCTCTTTCGAGGTAGCCTACACGCCTAGAAACAAATCGCAAGGCCAAAATTAGGCGATTTTTTGAAAGCCAGAAACGTCCGCTACTTACATTCGAAATGACAATTTTCTATCGACATTCGTCCGGGAAGCCTAGCATCGAATGTAAGTGTTTCGCACTGGAGGCTCGTCGCACGTGGGACGATGTCTGCTATTTGGGGCGCCCTGCTCGCCGGGGAAATAGTGCGAAAGAGCAAAGGAGCCCTACTCTTAAGACAAGAGGTTGCTTGCTCGAATACGAAAGGGCGACGTCAGCATCCGCTTTCTTCGCCTGAAACTATTCGTCTCACAAAGAGGCAACTTGAGTGCAGTCGGCCCTGAGCTGTAAGGCGGGTAGCAGGAAAGTTCTCTCTTTCGAGGTAGCCTGCACGCCTAGATACAACTCGCAAGGCGAAAATTAGGCCATGATCTGAAAGCCAGAGACGTTTGCTACTTACATTCAAAAAGACGATTTTCAATCGAGATTCGTCCGGGAAATATTTAGCATCGAAAGTGGCAAGCTTGCACTGGAGTTTCTGTTTAATGGGCCGACGTTCGCTCCATTGGGGCGCCCTTGCTCGCCGGAAGAAAAGTGAAAGAGAAAACAAGGACCATGCTCTAAGCCAAGGGGGTTGCTCTGCTCGAATACGAAAGGGCGACTTCATATCCGCATTTGCCTAGAAACCATTCGTCTCACAAAGAGGCAACTAGAGTGCAGTCAGCCCTCAGCTGTGAGGCGGGTAGCGGGAAAATACTCTCTTTCGAGGTAGCCTGCGCGCCTAAAAAAAACCGAAAGGCGTAAACAGGGCCATGCTTTCAAAGCCAGAAACGTCCGCTGCTTACATTCGAAAAGGCCATTTTGTATCGGCATTCGTCCGGAAACTATTTAACATCGAAAGTGGCAAATTTCGCACGTTCGCTCTTTGGGGCGCCCCTGCTTGCTTGGGAAATAGTGCGAAAGAGGAAACAAGGACCCTACTCTTAAGAAAAGAGGTTGTTCTGCTCTAATACGAAAGGGCGACGTCATATTCGCATTCACCTGGAAACTATTCGTCTCACAAAGAGGCAACTTGAGTGCGGTCGGCCCTGAGCTGTTAGGCGGGTAGGGGGAAAGTACTCTCTTTCGAGGTAGCCTGCACGCCTAAAAACAATCCGAAAGGCGAAAACTGGGCCATGCTTTCAAAGCCAGATACTTTCGCTGCTTACATTCGAAAAGGCCATTTTGTATCGGCATTCGTCCGGAAACTATTCAACATCGAAAGTGGCCAGATTCGCACTGGAGGCTTGTCGCAATTGGGCTGACGTTCGCTCTTTGGAGCGCCCTTGCTCGCCAGGGAAATAGTGCGAAAGAAGAAAGGAGCCCCATGCTCTTAAGACAAGAGGTTGCTCTGCTCGAATACGAACGGGCGACGTCATATCCGCATTCGCCTGGAAACTATGGGACTCAAAAGGAGGCAACTTGAGTGCAGTCGGCCCTGAGCTGTTAGGCGGGTAGCGGGAAAGTACTCTCTTTCGAGGTAGCACGCACGTTTAAAAACAAACCGAATGGCGAAAACTGAGCTATGCTTTCAAAGCCAGATGCGTCCGCTGCTCACATTCGAAAAGGCCATTTTGTATCGGCATTTGTCCGGAAACTATTCAACATCGAAAGTGGCAAGTTTCGCACTGGAGGCTCGTCGCACGTGGGCCGAATTTTACTCTTTGGAGCGTCCCTGCTCGCCGGGGAAATAGTGCGAAAGAGGAAAGGAGCCCCATGCTTTTAAGACCAAAGGTTGGTCTGCTCGGATACGAAAGGGCGATTCGGTTTGTCTACCTGCTTAGATAACGGAGAAAATCGCTTATAATCAAATTATCTTGTGAAATTCCTAACGCCGAAATGAGGCGTCGGAACGTGGAATCGAAACCGGTCATTTCTAAATTACGAAACACGATCTTTCGTGCGGAATGTGCTTCAAAACGGTTCAAGATCTCGGTTCCACCCCAGCGACACTTCTCCTTTTTCCTTTTGTCAACAATTTTGACGTTCTACGTAGTCGGATACTAATAAACATCTTCTTTGTCTTCTCTGCCGCAAACCGCTATTCGATACGACAAACTGTTCTCCAGATATAATTTTGACGACGGCCAGTACATAGCGCATAGAGGAAGCTCACGCCCGGAAGAAATCCGTCACCTGCTCCCGCGGAACACGCCACCGCCCGCTGCTCGGCCGGCCCTTCCCGCCAGCCCGCCCGCTCGCCTCCCCCTTCCCCCGCCTAACCCCGGCCGGCCCCCCCTCCCCAACCCGCCGACAAACGGGTGACTTGACCGCTTGCTCCCTCGCTCGGTCGCTGTGCGACGTTCTGTAAGAAACCACAGTAATAACATTACGCGACAGAAATACTTTTCCGATCTTTCTGTAAAGAAAAAGATTAGAATGGAAGAAAAGACGTCGCCGTTCCCTCTCTTTCTCTCTCTCTCTTTCCTTCTATTCTTCCTTGCTCTCTCTTACTGATTATCTCTCTCATTCCATCCTCCTTACTTCTTTGGAATCATCATCAGGGATCTCGGAATCAAATACCAACGACCATTGTTGCGCGACAGAAAATTGTTGAGGTTCTTATTCTAGACGTGTTTCCACAGACACGCAGTCGGAGACGACGCGGTTTGCCGACCTATCCCAGCAGCGTTCCCGGGTCGCTCCTCGGGTTCTGCGACGCTGCCTTTTTCGCGCACGGTGCTGCAGCTCGACAGTGTCATAACCGAGCAGGCAATGCTATTAATACATGTTTCACGACCGTCGTAATCTATGCATTTTGTCTGATCCTCCTTGTTTCTCCTTACTTACCTGTATTTCTTTCTATCGTCTTCTCTTTTCTGGCCTGCTCATTCTTCGATAATTCCGGGCGTAACAACGATTAGAATTAAGACTGAAAAGAAGTAGCCGTTTTTCATATTTTTACGGGTAAACGAAGCGTCGTATCAAATCGCAGCTCCGTAACTTCTCCATTCTAAGCCTTGTTGCGCGTCGAACGGTGTTGTCGTACATTTTATAGCATTAACATTTATAGAAATGCGGCCAATTGTGTATTAATGTCTCTAAAAAATTGCTAGTCATCTGCACGACACCGCATTTCCATCCAGACAAAGGAAGGGCGTCGCCGTTTCCTCTCACTCTCTCTCATCATTCTTCCTTTCCGTTTCTCTTTTTCTTATTTATCCTCTTTCTTACTTTCGATTTATCAGAGATCTCGAATCCATAGGTAACGTTCGTGCGTTGTGGCGTTGTAGAATTATGAAAAGGCCGTTGCGCCGCTATCACGAGATCGAAGCGCGCAGTTCGGCGAATCGGCGCCCGGAAGACCTGTCAACGATCTGATAGCTCACGCACGCCGCCTGCCAGGCCGTGCAGCTGCGCGCCGTTTGCGAGGCGAAGCAGGCGCCCGCTCAGTCAAGTCCTAGGGACTACACAAACGAAGGATTTTCTTTCTCTGGGAGATACAACGAGTCAATGAGATTCTGGTATATCGTAGAGACAGAGTATTTCCCAAGCAGCTTGTTTACCTGCATCTTCGTCCGTTTTCAGAATGACGGGTTCCACCACCCCTGTGAATTTCACGTTTTTTTTGTTTTTTTGCGCTTTCTCTTTTATACAGATCTGTTAATGATTTATTCTTTCGTTCGTTAGGACTTGTCCCTCGCCTTCCCATCATCTCGAGCCACGTATTATTAAACAACTATTCAGGCCATATCCGCTTTCGTCTGGAAACTATTTGTCACTCATAAAGGCAACTTTCGTATAGTCGGTCCTGTGCTGTTGGGCGGATGGTACAGTTGTAACGTTCGGAGAACAGAAATAAAAGCAGCACTTACTTGGAGTGCAAAACATTCGGTGTACTGAATGGAATCAGGTGATTCTTGATCCGTTGATCAAATTACTTTCATTGTCGTGCTTCGTCGGTTTTAGAGCTCGCGTATGTGATCGTTGGTCGATGCACACGAAAAGATAGTGGGATTTTTTCACCGAGAGGAAAGGGAAGGGCGGTGACCGTCAGTTTCGCCTCTCTCTCTCCGTTTATTTTACAATAGCTACGAGCAATGTTCGACTTCAGAAGCTCTTATCACGAAACGCCTTTAACACACGGTTATGCGTTCTGTATGAATGAGTGATTGCTTTCAAGTGATTTTCGGAAGGTTTGTGAAACGCTCTGTTTTTTTAAATTTTGTTATTTTAGACTGGCGATTGAGTAAGTATTTAGTACTCCCAGTTAAGCATCGCGATGAAAGAAAGCAAATACATAATTGGTTTCATATATGGTTTCGTGGTTCCAGGGTGTCGTGTGCAGTGTTATGTAATTTTCTGCGCGTTTTATGTTTGTTCTGCGATTTTTGTCGTTTGTGTACACGGAAGAACTTTTTTTTCGTAGATGAATTGGCCGCTAAAGCGTTCTGCGATGCTTCTTGATTGCTAGATCTTCTGGCGTCGCTTTCCTCTACTATCTTTATTCGAAGAGCGTTTGGCTTTGGTATTTCGTCTCGCGACTCTATTGCACACCGGAAGTTTTCATAGCTATACGGCAGGCTATACAACAGTAATAAGGACAACAGGTCATCGTTAATATTTATCTCCATCTCCTTTAATTTGTCGACAGCGTCAAGAGATGAGTAAATTTAAATGAAGGCTTCTATAGGTTCGTAACGCTGAGGCAATTATCTCTAAATAAGGCGTTTATAGCCATTTTAAAACCCTGGAAAGAGCCGTCTCTGAGGTGGGGCATTGAAATTGTGGTAAGTTGCCTAAAAGACAATGAATGAAGAAAAATATGCAAACAGGGCATTGGCTGGGCTCTATTTATAAGGAAGAAACGTAATTTTTTGTTGTCAAAAAATTATCCACCAATTTTAATTATGTTGATGAGCAATTTAAAAATGAAGAGAATTCAACAGATGAAAGGGGCTTTTATTTTTGTTTCAATGAGGTTCATTCCCTAGCAGTATCAAACAAAAATAAACTATCCTCGTTATCTTATTTGTTTATTTATTTTACTTCAAAAACATTTAAAACTGGAGTATGATGTGTAAACTGTGTATGGACTTATATATATTTCAAGTACTTTTAATATTTCTATCTTTATACACACCTATTTTATGTATTTCAATACATCTCTAAAATACTCGTCCAAGAAACTGAAGAATACAGTTATTCAAATGCAAAATGTAATTAAAATACGAATTTAAAATACAAGTATTTAAATACTGTCCAACCATTCCTATACTGTATTTCGTTGACTTAGTTATTTCATTATTTTGTTGTTAATGTGATGCATGGGTGATATATGCGCAAGTTTCCCAACCTGGCTTTCTTACCCTCTAACATCTTTACTAACTTTACTTGAATAGTAAGTGATAGCTACACGCATCGTTAACAAAATGATAACCATATATGTTCGCTCCTATACACAGAAAACTATTTCGCATCGAAAAATGAGCTTTAATTTGATATTAGACTCCTGTCGTCAAAATAACCAACCACCACTACTCTCACTTCTAGCAAAATGAGAACTCAAGAAAATGCGGACGGATTTTAATAAAGGCCCATTGTTTACAATTACATATTTCTTTCCATAGTGTATTTCATTAAAAGTGAAGTGTAGATAAATAAGAAAAGTATTTTAATAAAGAAAGAAAAGTACATTAGACGGAGTCAAGCGCGCCAGTAGCACTACTCGTGTTATGAATGGCCACGAGAGAGATATCCTTGGACTTTGAGAACTGGATTGAAAACATACCATCTCTAACAAGCACTTCTCAACATAAAAACCATTTTATGACTTATGGATGATGCTCAGTTCGTCACCAGTTGCAGAATGTTGGAGGAGGTGCCCCTGAAGGTTTTGGAAGAGAAAGAATCGCGTCCGGGATACCTTTCAAATAGCAATAAGCCTCCAACGCCCACGCAGCAGAAGTTGACAGCTTTGAGCTGTTATGCTACTGGGCATTTTCATCTTGTGGTCGGCGATGGCAATGTAATTTTGACAGCCGTACGATGCTATAACTATGCTGCACCTACACATGCGCGAATGTTTGAAGTTGTGTGATGTGCTAGTCAAGGACCATGAGGCACTTCTAACGTTTTACTGAATACAGGGTGACCAGCGATCTGGCTTCTTGAACCTTGTCATTTCCCGCTTTTCCAGGTATGAGAATATAAATTTGTCAGGTTCTCTTTCGCACATTACAACATGCGTTTATCTTCTGTGGCTTGCGACGTAAAGAGAAAATTGTGTAATGCTGCGGGGAAAAGCGACGAATTTTCGACAAAAAAACTCTTATTCCAAAGCTCTGGTAGCGAAAAAGTGGATCAATCTAGTTGCTAAATTTAGAAAAGAAATCCTCTAATACGTGATGTGGCCAGAATCCATGTTTTGTGGGTTCTTGATACCCAAATCCCCAATTGATTTCCGGCAAAACTGGCCATCCGTCTGAGAACAACGCTAGGGATAAACTGTTCAGCCAATTTTTCAAAACTGATATTCCTTTATCGATCTGGCGAGGTCGCGTCTTTAAATAACACTGATATATTTTTTTTCCTATATGAAACTCGTGGGGCATTTTCAAAATTTTCAAAGAAATGCTCCATCGCCTTTTATTAAATTTTGTCGTTGGATAGTGTGAAGGTAGTTTAAGAGAATCGCGCAGATCTCATGTACGTTGAAAACCCTGACTTTCGGAAAATTGCAAATGTTCAAATAGACCTCTTTCCACAAACTACAATTATAAAGATATTTTTCGCCTAATGAAATCTTTTCCTCAACGATAGCTTTTAAATAATATACAATTTTTCGAAATTTTAAATATTTTTCGCTTCATTTCGTATAAAATATAGGCAATTTTAAGTTTTGCTTGAAATTTGTTTTCTCAAAGACGGCATCAACACTTTTCATTCAATTTTCACCTCAAATAGCGTATAGGACGTTTAAGAGTTCAGGTCTCATGTTCGTTGAAAAGTGATTTTTGAAAAATCACAACCAATGTTTTTGGCGGTCTTGCTGCAACTACAATTATGAAGGTATTTTTTCTTTCTTAGCGAAATGTGTCCATCAAAAACATATTTAAATAATGTCATGTTCGATTTTTCGAAAATTGAGAAGGTTTTCCGAAATTGTGTGTCGAACATTGACTTCTACACAACACTTGTTGTTTTCTTAAAAAAGACAAAATTTGTTTCGATTAAATTTGAACCTTTGATAGCGTGAAAGACATTTAAGAGAAAGGTGCAGGCTTCATGTTGGTTGATTTGCCCATTTTTTCAAAACTGAAAAATATTAAAAACATCTGTGTCTTCTACAATATCAATGTGAAGATCCAATTCTTTTAACTTTCTCAGCATAAGATCTTAAATTACTTCTAAATGAAGTTTTTAAATTTAATAGATTCCTGTCAAAAGGAGCTTTTGTACTGGTGCATTTGAGCATTAATGTTTAATCAGCATTTTTCAAAACGGCACATTTATAATGAAAATTTCTATTTAGGACGAGGTTTTACTCTTCTTTAATATTCTTGAAGTAATATTTCGGTTCTACTACTAGGAAACCAAAACGTTGAGAAATTGTTCATAATAATTATTTTGGGCGACGACAAATGGCAACCGGTAAGAAGATGGGGTAAGACCCTGAAGCCAGTCCACACCAAGGAAATTAGAACCTTATTTGAGAAGGTCTGTTATCTGTAGCATTTCAAGTTTAAATGAAGTATACATCACTAAAAAAACAGACTTTGAAATATAGTCATGTTGGATTTTGTGAAAATATGAGTATTTTTAGGTAATTTGTGGCGACAAAAATAATCGCCCGCTCCTAATTTACTGCGCCTCGTGAACATAACTTGAGATGTTTTGGAAGCTATTAAGTTGTTCTTATAAAAATATGCAGGATTGAGTTAAAAATTAACTCTTCAAACTAACAAATTAATTTTCTACTTCAAGTCATTTTGATCGCTGGTTATTGTACGTCTCATTTGTTCAAGATTGAAATTACTACTGTTCTGGTTATTGAAATAAACGCTGGTATTCACCACAGGCGCTTTGTTGGAATTATATTAGCACTATTTCTAATACTTAACATGAAAGAAAAATTGAATAAATTGAGTACCAGAAATTTGTACTGACATTTTAACTTTAATTTCTCCTATTATTACGTGCGCTGCCTTGGGAACATCGTAGTTACAGAAATAGGTCTAGTCGAATTTATGCGCAACCCCGTCAAGATCTCCGCATGTTCATTTTCTTCGTGCTCCTGCAGAATTCGACACTGTCACCTTAGGCCCTCGTATTTATAAACCTCTGCCTGAGCCCGCCATGCCCCAGCAGGCTGCCAGTGTTCGGGTATTCCTGGATTTATGAACGATCCCTAGCCAATTCCAGTCGCCCTTGTCCTCCCAGCGCTCCCGGAGATGGCAGGCCCCTAAGAGCTCTGCTAGCAGAACTTCATAATAACGACCCTTAATCTTCGTGTAGGCTATAAGGAAAGACTGCGCTCTACTACAAAATAAGTTAAAATTCCTGTTGAATATGATAGACGTAATAACATGGTCGTTTCGATCGAAAAAATAGTAAAGAGGTACTGCCGATGTTATCAAAGAATAGGCGCGACGTAAGTTGAAACTCAACCTTACATGTATTGTAATAGTGTTAATAAATAATTTTAAAAAACTAATCTAAACTCATCTGTTGAGTTCCCAGAGACGTTGTTCGACAAATAGCTCGTCCATGGTCGTGCAACCCACAGGCAACCATAGGTGTTATTGTGTATAGCACACCCATAAAATTACAAGCGTGCGTTTGAAGTTGCATAACGTGAGTCGAGAACTTCGCAATCCTCTCAAGAAAACTTAAGGCACTTCATGCATACTTCTGGATTTTAACACTCGCCATTATGATGTACTGAGCTGAATTTGACTTACTGGATACAATGTTGTATGAATTTGGGTTAAATGTTGGGGAGAAATCTGACAATAAGAGAAAATCCCGGTCTCAAACCAAATTCTCTGCTTTTTGCCGGTCTTCCAGGCTTTTTCATATATTCCAGATTTTCAAGATTTCAGGATCACACACCCTGGAATACGACAATGTGAATACAGCATGCTAAATGTAGGGGGGACAAACTAGCGATAATGGAAAATCGTGGTTTTCAAATGAAATTTTCCAGGTTAACAGTTTCCTCTGACCAGCCCAGTAGTCATTGGGCGTTACAGTTGACGGTGGAGGAGAGAGGGGGATAATAATAAATATTAGAAAGTGGTAGCCTATTGGTGGAAGCTATAGAACAAACAAGATAACCTAGGTAGGTATTATTTAGAAGTAGTTACTCTGTTAGTCAAGAGAACAGCAATAGTATACCTTAATGACATAAGTAGTTAATATGTATGACAAATATTTAATTAGTATCAAATTTATAGAGGATTGAACTTTTAAGTAAGTTTTTAAACAGATTATTCAATTATATTCAAACAATTACTGTTTTTTATTGATAGAGTTTCCAAAATCAGTTCTTTGAAATTGCCTTTGTTCCTCATATAACATTCACATTTGCAAAATACGCAAAGTAAGGCTTCATTTCTACACGGCGGATATTGAATTATGTTTCTAAAGGATTTCTTGATGTTTATGTTGTGTCTCTCTGAGACTTAATTTTTAGCTCAACTTTATTTTCCTAATGGCCACTCTTTGGTACATTCCTGACATTTTATTCCGTAAAGTTAAATTCTGTAATTAAGTTCTCTCCTATTCTATCTTTGATTTAATATAATGTGTTTTGTTCACTAATTATTGCAAAATGACAACCAAATTGAGTTATAACCTTACCTTTTTAAACACACGATGCATGGGATAAATGGTGACAAATAAATTAATGTTAGTGCAATTATTCATGTTAGAATTCAACTACATGTCCGAAATTTCGATGGAAAAGTCATGTTGTCTGGAACAAACAATGCACTTTGATAAGTATGTTTCTGCACAAATCATGAGTAATCCCTTCAAAATAGAATTTTTGAATGGCGCAGATTATAATGCAAGTAAGGTAAAGAAAAGTTCTTAGACTGTCAATCAGATTATAGACAATAGCCCTTCATTGCTAGAAGATGGTAGGACAAAAATTCAATTTATGACCAGCATGCATATGTTTCTGTGTACCAGTTTGTAGTTAAACTATTTCTCATTCCGAAAATGAGTATACCTAAAAACGTTGAGTCGCATGAACTTTGATCTACTTAAATATATATTATAGTTTTTACAACGCTCACGTGAGGTGTTGGCGGTACATTTTCATCTTTCTGAATCGATGGCTTAATTCACTCAGTTACACATCATGAACAGAATTTCAAAATTATTTTTATAAATTCCCATGCAATTTTTCGTCTAATGAGAGACTTTGAATTGCAATTTTTCAGAAAACAATTTCTAATCATATAATGAAAATACATTCAATTGCAAAATCCAATCCAGTTGATAATTCACCAAGAATATGTTCGAGAGCGACGCTCATTTGCTTATGTTGTCATTAAAAATATCTATCGCCCTAAACGCTCGTACTGCAAGGCATTAGCATAATGCATTTACGTCCAGCTAAACATTTGTCACAGCCATGCATGTGATGGAGCATTTTAAGAGAATTACTCGTTGAATGATTTTGGCAGTAATATTTTTAACTGTGAAATTTCTACTTCAATTTTAGATATTTATGTAATTATGTAATATATATTACTACCACTTCGTCAGTTGGGAATTGCTGAGATGATTCAAGATCACCGAAAGACAGGAGATGTTCTTTCCGAGCGCATTGGGGCTATCTTATTTGGCACCGGACTTGAGAATCCAGATTCATAGCAGAAATGTGGTTTGTCCCCGTTATCAAAATTTGATACCCCCGCATCATTTCATGCCCTGGATGTTTGTACTTTTTTCAAAACAAAGTTTTTGCAATGGTAACATTTAAGACAAAATGTAAAGTAAACACTAGGCAACGATATAACCAATTTCTCTGAAATTAAACCATCATACTGATTACAAAATAACCAGGTAATTCCAGTCATGGATTCGACATGACATGAAATAGTTGATTTTTATTTTAAACAACATAGATTTTGATTTATCAAAACTACTCTAAACCTGACGTTTTAGGTTTATTCAGTCGACCAGACTTGCCAGAGAAAGAAAGGCTTTTTCATAATTTCATTTCTTCCATCATTATTTTTTGTAATTACATTTATAAGCAATGAAAGTCCGTTTTAAAAGTATGACTACCGATGATTCTTATGGGAAATTTCCCGAGAAATATTTTTTTCTCAAAACTTGACGAAAATATCGATCTATTCCCTAAAAAACGTAATTTACTGGTAAAAATGACTTTTTTCAGTAATTTTATACGACGTGTTCTTACACATATTTTTCATTCTTTTTGACCTACACTTTGGGTCTGGACTTCAACTTTATGGGGGAAATGTTTGTCTGGAGAATGACTTTTGTACTGAAGAATAGCATTTATGTGTTAGTCGATGAAAACCGTATATTCTTGAATTATTCACTATTATTGTATGATATATCGCAATGTAACGTTTTTTTAATTTTTTACCCTGAATTTTAATACATTTGTGTTGACTGAAATCTATTTAATCGACCTACGGCATTTTCTTGAAATCTAATCCTTTGATTGCAATTTACAATAGCAAAACTAAATGACTGCTTATTTTGCAATCAATAGTTAAACAGTTTTATCGACATGCGCAGTGTCGCCATCTTTCAATACATTGAAAATCACCGTACACTTCACGTAAAGCTTATGTTCCATGTAAACATTGAAAGGTGACACTCGATTAGAGCTATTAAAAATAAAAAAGTAGAAGAAACATTGTAGAAATCGAGAAAGTTGTGAATTTTCCTGATAATTGAATTCACATAATTGTGACCAATGAATGAACAAAGTACATTTACACATTCAGTATCGTAAAAATGTCCATTTGAAAATGCTCACGGTCATAATGGAAATCATTTTTCAGTTCAAATTTGTCATATCGGAGCAGGATTAAAGACAACGGTGTTCGAAAGTGGTGATGTCACTATTTACAACGACTTGTCAGCTTTGAATAAACGTTCTTAACTCACGGTCGCGCTAAACATTGGAACGCGAGTAGTCGCATGGATTACAATTGAAATACATTTAAAACTTCTAATAATGTTTTACAAAAGAATAGCCTGTTATAGTTCAATATGGATGAGTAATGGTATCTAAAACTTTGAATATTACAAAATACAAAAATAATTTATTAGATGGTTGATATACTATGAATTTATGAAATGCTAACAAAAATACAGGTATTATACCTTCAAACAAATATAATAAAATGCATGCGAGTACATGTTTTGAAAATTCGTGTGCATTTGTTATAGTTTGCATTGCGATTAATAAATAAATTAGTTTAACATCGTTTAAACATCTGGAGCCTCTATTCTGAATGTGTTTCAGTGTCAACATCAGCAAAATATCCCAGAGATTTTCTGAATGTGGCACACTCACTGGACACAATTTTCGCAGAACTGTCGAGTACTCTCGTTTCGTTGACGTCCACAGAGATAACAACGTTCTGCGTTGCCGTTTGTTGACTCCGCTGAACCTACGGTCCATTCTCGGATTCCTAGTAGAAGTCTCCCGTGTGTTCTTATTCCTGTCGGTACAGATTTTCCCTCGAGATTACTTTTCATTTCTGGTTTCGTAAAGGACAAATCAAGATCCTTTAGAAATCCCCTTCTGGTCAATCTGTCACAACTGTTGTACTTTGCATAAACATTCAGAGCATCGATTACAACGAGTGTCATGTTCAGCGTCTGACCTAAGTCAGACACTGAACCACGAGGGGTCCCGTGGATTACTATTAAAATTCGCCGTTTCCTGAACTTCGCTAGTGCAGCAGCATTCACTTGAGTCATATTTTGCTATAATTCGAAAACTGAGGCCTTCTACGAAAGGTACTGAAAAGTCCATGCCAAAAGTTTGTCAACTCTCGCTGTAATCAGCGAATGAATACGACTGGATTACAATAGTAATCCACGCGACCACTGAAGGGTTAAGCTTAAGAACAGGTAACGTGTGAAAATTAGTTAACACATAAATGAAGATATTTACGTTCAAAATTCATCAAACCGTATGTTTCTTAGGATTGGACCACTTTGAACCTATTGCCCCAAATCTGTCTATACGTTATAAAAAGTACATCTACAAGTACAGTACGAATCAACGACATTGTTTTGATCCGTATTCAAAACATGGGAAAAATCGTCGTTGGCCTTCAAGAAATAAGTCTAGATGCCGCGGTACAAATGAACAATAATAAAAGTACATGTTGTCTTCGAAAATTTGTACTACATCGCACGAACAATGAAAAAAAATTGCTTCAATACTTGAGAACAAGAATCAACCGACGACATCAAAAGGATTTCCAACTGACGATCAAACTACGTCGCGCAGTTTCCGAGTTACAAGAAGAACTTGGCAGTTCCTTGTCATTAAGATCAGCAAGTGATTCTCAGAAGTTTTCTCAGGAGTCTAATTATTCGAGTGAAGATTCATAAATTTGCCAATAAATACTCTAAATGTCTTGAACGTTTTGCAAATACCACCAATTGAATTGTCAAATAAGCACGAACATACCACAAAGAACTATCTTAAACGCAAATTAGATGAAGTAACAAAGACATTTAGTAAAAAGATAAAAACAGCGTATGATCTCGGCGACGATTTTGACTTTTCAGAGAGTGAAATAAAAGAACTAGAGGTGCTACAGAATAGCAAAGACTTTCTCGTAGTATAGTCTTCTAATTTCCTAGGTGTGGTCTCGCTTTAAGGTTTTGCTCCATTCACTATCCAGCTACCATCGTTGCGTAAAGTATTTATGCTTAGGTTCCTTGGAAATTACTAATATGTTATATTAGACACATATATTGGAGAAATTTTACCTGTTTGAGACAGATTTTAGTTTGGAAAATTGTTTAGGTAAGCAAATCTCGTATCCTCGATTTCGGTATTGACTTTTCCTAATTCACTAAATCTGTTATCGGTATGCCCATTATATTCAAGTTCACTTAACAATTCAGGTGGATTACTAGATTTGTTGGGATCTACACTCAATTTTTGGTTTTCGGGAGAGTTTGAGAGTTCACTGACTGATCTTTTTCTGGTGAGAGCGGTTGCCGTTGAAGGGTAGGTTTGAGCTTTGGGTCGCGTTTACTGTCCCCAAACCTCGAGTTTCCCCTTCGGGGTTATGCTGCACCAGGGTTGCGTTGTGATGTCATTCATATCTTCACTAGATGGTAAAATTCCGGTTTTTATCATGAAGTTTATTACTTCACTTCGTCTGTGAAGGAGTATCAAAATCCATTTGTTTAGATTTAACAGAGCACTGCCCTGTTGATGAGTTGATATCGAATGACATTCACTTATCACACGATATCATTTCTCACTGCACTTCGAAGTTCAATCACAACGGGATACTAGTTAACTGACAAACTACGGGATACTCCGCACGGCTTGGAGTCAAGCATTGGAAAGAATATTTAACGTTACCAGAAACGAAATTGAATGTTTATGTTCAATATGATTTTTAACACTAGCTTTTCAGCTAGGTCAATTCAGTCGCTGTCTGGAGGAGAATTCTAGCGGCCGGCTGCTCTGATCGGTAGTTTCCGTGGTTTCTCCGATATACACAGGCGAATGCCGGAGCAGTACCTAACAAACGGACCGCGCGCGATATTTCCTTCCTTTTCTTTGTCCATCCTCTCCCCTTACACTCCCACACTAACATGAACTACATCCACATATTCAGGGGGACCGGTCGGGGGCTTAGAGCTTGTCCCGGCTGGGGCGGTGCCCCGCTGGTGGGAGAGTCCTGGTTAGGGGGAAATCCCACTAGCCGACGGTAGTTCGGCGCCGGATCTCGCCATCCAGCGGGGAAAGATCACCGCCATCTCCCGAGGAAACATGCATGCACTACACTAACGGGACTAATGACCAAAGCAGTTGACTAGCCCGGAAACACGGAAAAATCAATCAATCAATGTTACTGTCAGAAAGGAAATTGAATGTTTATGTTCAATATGGTTTTTAAATAATAGACGGCAAAGTAAATTATCTGGCCAACATCATCTTCGTGACAATCTAAAATATATTGTTGATAAAGAGAATAATATATCATAAACATCATAAAAATATAATTTTACCTATGCGTAACTAAAGCCAACTCCTAAAAATAGCTGAACACCTAAAAACTTAATTCTGTTTTATTGCCCTACAATAGATACCGTGCATTATAAATTCAGTTTATTATTGAGAAGTGTTCAAATACGTCAATCTACACGTTTCTGTTCATTAGCGTGGCTCTTGGGACCGTGTGATTCGTGTTGCGGTCGTGGCCTCCAGATATCGCATGGAGGCCCTCACAGCCGCCAGTAATATATTTGGCTCCTGCCGCAGCTTCAAAGGACCCTCTGATTGCGTGCCCAGCAATATTGCGTGGTTGGTGGAGAGCTCCGAGGGTGGGGGATTTGGGAGAAACTGGAGAGTCATATATGTTTCGAGTTCCCTCTTTCCTGGTATGCACAGAATGTGGTGCATGGTCGACGAATATGAAGAGAATTTAATTCATTTTTCATACTAATATCTCATGAATGTTAATTGTTACTAGAAAAGTAGGTGAAAAATATAATAAATGCAATATTCTTTCTGTTAATAATATGTAGAGACCATTTTGATATTCTTCTAGTACGTACGCACTTTTAGGTGTACTAATTGAAAATTGGAATTCGCGAAGTTACGTAGATAGATAGATAGATAGATAGATAGGTAGATAGATAGATAGATAGATAGATAGATAGATAGATATGGAAGAATTTGTACTGAATGTTTTAAATATATCTGGAATGAAAGGAAACATATATTATCAGTGTATTGACGATGTAAACTATGAAAACACGTTTTTAAATTTTTAAACAGAATTTTAATTTTTGCATTTTGTTGTGCTAAAAGCATGATGATTAGGCTGTTACGTCCCATTGGCACTAGTTACGGATACCCCCATTACATATTCCGATTACCCAGTTGAATAGCTCCAATACGATTACTGAGTTAGAAAAATAGATTAAAGAACTTTTTTGTTGCTATGCTTACTAATATTTTTACTTTATTTTGTCTGCACACACACTCTTTTTCACAAGATCGAAATATTTCATATTATTTGAATATGCTGCCGCAAATCTTCACTACGCAATCCCCCAACAACACTATCGCCAAGTAAAGTAACATTACTGATCGTTTCCTTTCACACCAATTGTGCTGCTAACCTTTTTGCATGACCAGTAATGCGAGGTATGCTACTGACACCTTTAGGTAACCTTGATATCACAGTCCTAGAATCAAGACAAATATCCCTTCTCTAAATTTATCTGATGGTAAATTCATGAAACCACAATAGGACAGCTTAGTAACTTAGAGAGATGCTGTCTTTGCGCTGATGCAGCACTGCGTACTCGAGACAAGCCACTCTGACAATCGAGTCGCCGACCATGTCTCGCGATTTTCGTGGTCTGTGCCGCCTCTTCGTGTAATTATCGTATCGTCACACCACATTCATCGGAATCAAATCAATTTGATAATTTGAGAAGTACTGTGTCAATTATTACCCATTGAAACGTTGAAAGCTTTGAATGTAATATTTAGGGAACAGATTTTATTGTAATAAAAAATGCAAAATATGTACATATATATGTACTTATTTTTTCCGAAATATGTAAAAAAAAATAGGAAATATAAAATAAAAATTCATTATTGTGTTTAAAATTGTTCTCTACTAGCATTTTTTCGAGCATAGAACGTCGCTAATCAGTTCTTAACAAGCATTCGAGTAGCTGAAAGTAGGTTCTACCTCTATAGAAGTAATTCTACACTAGATTTCATCCCACATAAGAATTTTATTCGAAATATAAAATACGTTCATAGAATATGTTACAATATTTACGAGAAGCCAGAGTTCCAGTGTATAGTAGTACCGTGTAGCCAGTGATGGATCGCAAGGAAGGGGGTTACACCCCTCCCGTCGAACAACGCATAAGACAATTTTCTGTGAAAAAAGTTTGTTAGTTTTCGATCAATATGCTGTTTGAAACATGAGCAAAATCGCAGTTGAAATTACTTTTGTTCTCAGGGAAAATTTTGTCATTAGTGACTCCGAGTATGCAATAAGCGAGGGGGGTGACAATTATGGCGAAGATATGGTGATCATCGAAGCCCAGCAGCATTACATTTAATTTTTATGAAACATGATTCCGTAACATATAATTCAAACGCGCGTCTGAAATATTTCGTTTCGACATATAAATACATTGAAATATAACGAAACATGAAAGTAGGTAAAATATGTAAAATATGCAATTATACCAAAATATGAAAAAATATGTAAAATAAAAATAGTTTCAATTCATTCAGAATGTCTTGAAAATTCAAAAAATATTATTTAATGCAGGTATCTAGTTCCTGTAAAAACATGTAATTACATGGAAATCCGTTCCCTAGTACTATTTCTCTCGTGTGTGTATGTATGTGTGTGTATATGTGTGTGTATGTGCGTATGTGTTTGGGTCTGGTACGTGTTTGTGTCTCAATCAAACAATCTCAATTGTGGATGGAAATCTTCACTATAAAATGCGATTGAGAGTAGCAATTGTTATTTCCGACATTCGTGTCGTTCGATATCTTAAAACAATATGAGATCGAAGGTTAATAAGAAAAGGCTGTTTAATAGAATTTGATAGCCAATTGAGGATTCAAATAAATTATGGAATGAATTTTGAGCAACATTTAATTTACGATATAAAAATTTCATTTATTATCTTCAATTAAATTTGACCATTCATACTGCGAAGACGTCACAATAATTTAAATAGTAGTTATAAATTTATTTTGCACATATATCCACATTTATTTGGCACATATATTCTTTATCCTGTCCCCACTTCTTACTTACACACTGACATGCACTACACTACTACTCATGCTTAGCCTTCTGTCGAGAGTTCAGAGCTTATCCCGGCTGGGGCGGTACCTTGCTGGTGGGAGATAGCCGATTGAGAAAGCTGGTGTATAGTTCGGTGCCGAATCTCTCTATCCAGTCGGATTACCGTCACCTCCCGCAATAAAAACATGAGGGACTAACGGCACATACGGGACTAATGACCTTATCAGTTGACGCGCTCGGAATCTTTAATGAATCCAGAAATGTTTCAGCGTTTCTGAAAGGACCCATTTTCAGCTACCTTATGTTGCACGAAAGTACGACAAGTTTTTAAATATAAGGGGTTATTTAGAGGAGTTTTTTTCATAAGTTAATTAAATCAAGAAAAATGGAACTCTAGTGATAATAACGGCGACGTGAGAATCGCGAATAATACATATGGGTCAGTTTCCAAAATACTGAAGTTCAGGCAACATGATTTTATACGATATGATTCACTAAGCTCATGGAAAATTCATACATTCGTGTCATAATCAAGAAAAAAATACCAATCCCAAAACCTGATTTCCGTTAAAATGTAGAAATTTACTTTTTTAATTATTTCAACAAAGTTAAAATAAATTCAGAATTCTCAAAAGTTGTCTAGTTAACTATTATCTATTGTTTTGTTTTGCTCGTAGAAAGAAATGGGCAATACGAGTTGATGACATTCACAGAAACGCAAAGAAAGCTGAAGTGTTTCGATTAAGATTTAACTCCGCCCTCATTAACAAGTGAACCTTTCAACTTCTGCAACAAGGGGGAAAGGACCCGGGAAGAAACGGGATCCGACGCGCAACGATTAAACGCGCGATCGCCACCGCGCCTTTCGTTAGGCTTCATTTCGTCCGACACAATTTCCCCTTTTTGTCCCTCTCCGGCGCAGTGGCGATCTTCTTCCTCCTCGCAATCTTCTTCGCTTCGCGCTCAGCTTTGGGAGGCGAGAGCAGGAAATTGGGCGGCCGCGACGCCTCCGGCGCGGCGACCGAGGCGGAGGGAGGGCTGAAGGCCCTCCGCCGTCCCCTCCTCCGTCGATCTGCTTTCGCCGCGACCGTCCGCGCAGGCGCTGGCGCGGCGACCAGCCCCTAAATGCGGCTGACTGCGATAGCTCAGCGGTCGACTTTGCCTCTGCGGCGTCTCTCACCGAATTTTTGATTGATTGATTGATGTTTTCGAGTTTCCGGGCGCGTCAACTGCTTTGGTCATTACTCCCGTAAGTGTAGGGTATGTTTTCTTCTCGAGATATGGCGGTCATCTTCCCCCGCTGGATGGCGAGATCCGGCGCCGACCTACCGTCGGCTAGTGGGTTTCCCCCTAACCAGGACTCTCCTACCAGCAGGGCACCGCCCCACCTGGGACAAGATCTAACCTCCTGACGGGTCTCTCGGAATATGTGATAGTGTAGTGCATGTTAGTGTGTGTGTGTAAGGGGAGAGGATAGGACAAGGAACAGAAAAGAAATATCGCGCGTGGTCCGTGGACCGTTTGTTAGAATGTTGCTCCGGCATTCCCCTGGTGTTGATAGGAGAAACAACGGAAAACTACCGATCAGAGCAGTCGGACCCTGGAATTCTCCTCCAGACACCGACTGACTTCGACCTAGTTGAAGAGCCACTGTAAAAAATCCTGCCGCCGTCGGAGTGAAACCTAGGACTTCCCAGTGAGAGGCACTGCAGTGACATCTGTTGATCCCCTGCCCCACCTCACACGGTCTCTGACTGGAGGTTTGAGGGTTTGACTCCAGGCGAAGACAGTTTCTTAACACTACCTATACTTCGATTAAAACAATGTTCCCTCGAGGTCACGTGTTCAAAAGAGAGGGGAACACTGTCCTCCAATCGGAAGCTTTAATACAAAACTTTAAGTCGTAACGAAGCTAGCGATTGAATAAGCGTGCTCTCTCTCCTGCCAGCTCGTAATCTTGTTGAGAAACTCTGTTTTAATCAGAGTATACGCAGCTTGGTCGAATTCAACCACATTTTGAAGGAGAATGTTTGCTCTAATCGATAGTTTTCCGTGGTGCCGTCAATACCAGGCAAAGCAGGAGCAGTACCTGAACGGACAAGAGACCGCACACGATCTTTACTTTCTCAACCTTGTCCCCCCTCCCATTACACACCACGTATGTCACCGGTAGCGGCATCTCAAAGCATCAACTAATGTCACTACAGCCCCTCTGACCGGGAGGTCCTAGGCGGCAGGATTTTCGACACTAGCTTTTCAGCTAGGTCGAATTCAGTCGCTGTCTGGAGGAGAGATCTAGCGACCGGCTGCTCTGATCGGTAGTTTTCCGTGGTTTCTCCGATCAACACCAGGTGAATGCCGGAGCAGTACCCTACAAAATGGGCCTCGGACCGCGCGCGATCTGTTCTTCCTCTTTCTGTCCCATCCTGTCCCTTACACACACTCACACCAACACACTACACTACCACATATTCCGGGAGACCGGTCAGAGCATAGAGCTTGTCCCGCTGGGCGGTGCCCCGCTGGTGGAGAGTCCTGGTTGGAGGAAACCCCATAGCCGACGGTAGGTCGGTGTCGGATCTCGCCATTTAGCGGGAAGATCATCGCCATCACTCGAGAAGAAACATGCACTACACTAATGGGACTAATGGCCAGCAGTTGACGTGCCGGAAACACGAAAAATCAATCAATAAACTGAGTGCGCGAAACATTCATGATATTAAAGCAAATTGGTTAATTAAACCTGGTTACGAACTGCCCTATGCATCATATAATAATAAATACACACAGTTATAAACAAGTACTCTTGTCGGTGTAAACACACGCAGCAAGTGGGAGGGGGAACGCCAGCGGGTGGGAGGCGCGTGAGTGAAGCGGGTGAGGCGAGTGGGGGAGGCGAGTGGGGGAGGCGAGTGGGGGGGAGGCAGTGGGGGAGGCGAGTGGGGGAGGCGAGTGGGGGAGGCGAGTGGGGGGGCAGTGGGGAGGCGAGTGGGGTGGCAGTGGGGAGGCGAGGAGGAGGCAGTGGGGGAGGCGAGTGGGGAGGCGAGTGGGAGGGGAGTGGGGAGGCAGTGGGGGGGGCAGGGGAGGGAGTGGGGAGGCGAGTGGGGTGAGGAGTGGGGAGGGAGTGGGGAGGCGAGTGGGGAGGCGAGTGGGGAGGCGAGTGGGGAGGCGAGTGGGGAGGCAGTGGGGGGGCAGTGGGGAGGAGGGGGAGCGAGTGGGGAGGCAGTGGGGAGGCGAGTGGGGGTGGAGGGGAGGCGAGTGGGGAGGGTGGGAGGCAGTGGGGAGGCAGTGGGGAGGCGAGTGGGGAGGCAGTGGGAGGCGAGTGGGGGAGGCGAGGGGGAGGCGAGTGGGGTGGGAGTGGAGGCGGGAGTGAGGCAGGGGGAGGCGAGTGGGGAGGCGAGTGGGGGAGGCGAGTGGGGGAGGCGAGTGGGGGAGGCGAGTGGGGGAGGCGAGTGGGGGAGGCGAGTGAGTGAGGCGAGTGGGGCTGTGAGCGAAGAGAGCCGCGGGCGTGGAGCTCCCGGGCGCCGGAGAGCCTGCCGGGCGTTGAGGGCGATTTTGGGAAAAATTGAAGAAACAGAAAACTGGCGGGCGGGCTCCTCCCCCCCTCCGAGATACACCGCCCCCCATCTCCTCCCGCGTCGCCGCGCGCTGAGGGGCTTTATGGAGCACGCCGCGCCGGCTCCCAGGTGGAAAGAATACCCCGCGATATGGAACACGGTTTCTTCACGTGCTTCACTTTCGAGACGTATGTGCGTCTCCCTTGCTAAGGGAATGCACTTATGGAACCATTATACAAGAATTGGGGCAGAAGGCATCGCAACTATTTTTTTCTAAAAGAAATGTGATCGGATCATACCATGGATACAAATTCATTAGTACCGGTAGCCCCTGAGCTGTTGCAACATATTCTTTAAAATTTGGGGGTACATTACATGAAGCCCCCCGAACATTTTCAAAATTTTCTCAAAAACGGCTCTATTATTTTCATAAATTTCTTCTTAGAATAGTAAAATACACCTTATGAAGGTTGTATAGGTCCGATTTTCACGATTAACTCTGAATTTTCGAAAATTGCAAAAGTTTGATTTTTTTCGGCGTCTTTCTACAACTATAAAGTTGAAAACAGACATTTTTCCTTCAAATGAAATTTGTTGTCTATAAATAGTTCTGTCATGAAGGTAATGTAATTTTTTTTGAAAATGTTAGTAGTTTACGTGCGATAGTGCGTGCAAATTTGTAATTTTAAAAAATAACGAAAACAAGATTTTCTCAAAAATCGGCTCCAAATTTTTTCTTTACTTTTTTGGTAGAAGCAGTGCCCAAATGTAGTCTACACGATGACAAACGTGATATTTCCTTATTCTTTTGTTGTTGTTTTTTGCAAAAATTACAAAAATTAATTTTTTTAACTTACTCTCACGTCAGTAATATTTACATCAGTGGTGTTTTTTCACATTATTGTAATTATGAGAATATGTTATTTAAATAATATAATTTTAATATTTCTCGAAAACTCAAGAGTTTTCTGCTAAAATGAGCTCCGCATTTCAGAAAAAATCCGCATTATCAGAAAACAACGGCTCCAAGGCCTAAAGGACTCCAATTTTTTTTCAAACTTTTGCAATTGATAGTGCTAATTGCACTGTTTAATATGACGTAAAGTTCATTATGGCGTCCTTTTTGTTTTTTTAATTGCACAAATGTAATTTTTTGTATTTCTTACGCCGTTAATATGTACATTTCCATCGATTTGTGTACATTTTTGCATTTGTGAGTGAACGTGCATTAAATAACTTCAAAAGAAGTTCTAAGAAAACCCAATAGATTCTTTTGAAAAAGAGCTTCAAATTTCGCATTTTCAGTGATGCTTAATCGCCATTTTTTAAAAAACGGCTACAAATGTTTCAATTAAAATTTCTATTTACGACGGGGTTTTACTCTTCTTTAATACTCTTGAAGTAGTATTTGGTTCTACTATTAGGAAATAGAAAAGTTGAGAAACTGTCAAAAAATGTACTTTGTGCGACGATAGATGGCAGGTGGCAAGATTTCGTAAGCTGCTGGGAAAGTTCGTATAGCCAGTCCACGCCAAGAAGATTAGAAAATTTCACTATTAGAAAGTGCCAAGTCTGTGCCATTCTGTAGCGCCACCAGTTTGATTTTATAGCGGACAACTGGGAATCGCCCAAAATTTTCCATAAGGTATTAATTACCATAATTTCACTAATTTCCATAAGGTGCCACACTATTTAGAAGACATATGGAATAAATTAATTAACTGTGAAGTAATATAGTCAGTATAATTAGTTTTGTTATAGATTCGCTTTTAATGTTCTTTAAAAGAATTGTTTTATGAGAATCGCAATTGTGAATGAAGATGACTTCTTACCTTTCTACAATGAAAGAGGGTTCAGACAATGAGGTCATCACCTAACGGAAATACTTTGTGTCAGACTATTTAGAAGACTTGGTATGAAAATCATGGAATTGATAAAGAATGTTTTCATAATACTGCTTTAAATTTTTTTGCACTAAATTAACTCGAAAACGAGTAATGCATGCATTTAAAAATGAAATTCATATCTGAAGATGTATGGCGGAACAAGGAACCAAAATAAAGTAATACTATCTAAATCCTTGCGATTACATCGCAGAAGAAGGAGTAGAAAAATTACAAATGAAAATTACTACATATACATCACACGAATAATCAGAAACCGCTAAAGATATTGTATCAAGGCGTTCTGTACTTATTCTCCAAGACTAATGAAATATGCGAGACTTTCAAATGAAACATTGGAACATTATAATCTCCATTCACTGTGGAAACAGATACGTTTCTTTCAGAATATGTAATTGAAATACTTTATATTAACAAAGATTTGTACATGTTTATGGTGGACAATAGCAGTAAATCCTGCTATTCACCTTAATATAATACTATAAAGCATCATGAATAGTTATAAGCACTGGACACATTCGGTAAAGGTCACAGGTATCCGGTGATTGCTGGATATTACATTTATATACACACATTCATATTTTCACTGAAAAATTCTCTTACCCTCTTCTAACTTAAAAATTTCGCATATTGATTTTCGTTAAACGCTACTTGCGCTACGAAACGACTGTTTTTAGCAGATCGATTGTACCTGTCACAATGCGCCGATAAGACCAACTACGTGAACTTGGCCTTGAAAATTACCTAGTGAAAAAATTGTGGTAAAGAAGCGATCTTTCCATTAATTATAAGATTTTATTGAAATTCAGTGCTTGAACTTGATAGCCCACTACCTTTAATTTAAAACAAAAATAACGATATTTGTTAGAAAGTTCAAATTCTTTCTAAACGAAAACCTTTCGTCTTTAAATATAAAGATTTTTACTTTTAACTCATTCGCGTCTTATCATGTCTCCCAGAGGTCATGACGGAGAAAAGATTTGTTATTTGACGTCTCGAGGAAGCGAATGTGTCTGGTCAGCACTTGTACGTAGTACTCGAGTGAGTGAATATGGAGTTCAACGCGAAAGTATGAAACCTATTTCTATTTATGGTTTATGTGCTGTGTAACCTAAAATTGTATTGAAATTTGGATTCTCTGAAATTCTTTTTCCTAGTACTTTCATAATTTTTAACTCGAAGTACTGCAGAAAGAAGTTAGGCCGAGGCATTTAAATCTGAGAGGCTCGTGTAGTAGCAAAATATAGAGGCACAATTTTTGAAAATCATTGTATATTAAAAAACTTGTGGAAACCATAATTATATTAAATGTTTGGTAATTAATCCTGGTCATTAATCATGGCTATCCAGGTGTCTTAGAATAAAAGTTACAAAGTTCTGGGGCATGTAGAGGGACCCAAGTTAATAACTTTTTTGTCAGGGAATATATAATGGGAAATTTCATTTAATACATTTATTTTACACGTACAGCGTTTGCTCATGACTACTTGTGAATTACTCATCTACCGGTGTTCACCAGACTCACTAAATCTCTTTACGGCAGCACATATACAGCGTACACCAGTGCCTGGACAGTTACCGAACAATGAGGGGGCAAATATCACATGAGTAAATTCATTACATGAAATTTCCCATTACTTGTTCATGGGTAAAAGGTGGTTACTTTGTACCTCTGTAAAACCTAAGTTTAACATTTATTCTGAGAACCTGTACCATACAATACACTTATTAAATTACATTTTCTCAGAAATTTTCACTTCATCAGCGTCTGTAATAATCAAGCCTCTCACGAACCAGTTTATCGAGTTCTTCCCTAATATCGGCTACTTTCCAACTTTACCGACTTTTCTGAAAACGTCGGCAGGGGCACAATCCGCCCAAACACCATTCTCGGACGCTTGCTCCGCCCCCAAAGTACTCGGGAGCTCCGTAATATCACAAAGTAGCGCGCGTGCGGCGCCGGAGGGCCGGCCGGGGGCTTAACAGGCGGCGCGGCGGCCAAGACACAGGTGTCCGGCGCGGGGAGATCGTAGAGCCCGGCGGCGGCCAGCGGCGGTTCGGTCTCAATATTGGCGGATTAGCCGCTCCGAGGCAGGGCTGGGTGGGTCCGCAGAAGCGGACGAAAGCGAAGGGCGCCGCGGTGGGGCGGTGGAGGCGCATTGTTCTGCGCCGTGCGAAGGCAGGCAGCCTCGTGATGGCGGCGCCCCCGCCGCCGATTTCCCTCGGACCCTCTTTCCCCAGAGGATCAGCGCCGGATCCCCGGCGAGCAGCACGGCGCCGCGCACTGGGCCCTCTCGCCACCGAACACGCGTCTAGCGCTCCCAAATGGGGGGTTCACATACATACATACATTTGAACTGCAATTGGGTATGATCCGGTGGCAGTTAAAAAACAATAATTACAAAAATAATAACAGTAATAATACCAATATTAACAAAAACAATGCCAATATTAACAATAACTATAATATTAACAATAACGATAACAATTTTAAACAATAAGATGACGATGAAAGGGCAATGACGATGTCGATGACGATAACGATGACGATGAGGGTGACGATGACGATGAGATGAGATGAGATGACGATGACGACGTAATTTTTGAAAATATATGTATGCACCGATATAAACAGTATATTAACACCGGTATTACTACTATCAGTTGGAAAAGTTTGAAGAAAAGTTTGGGCCATTTTTGAAAAAATGGGTATTGAGTGTTTCTGAAAATGCGGGATTTAGGCTCATTTAAAAAAACTGTTGAGTTTTCAGAAACTTTATTTTGGGATTATTTAAAGCAAATGTACTCATAAATACAATAACGTGAGGGAAATAGCCTCAAATGTAAATATTACCGACGTGAGAGACAACTCAAAAAAATTAAAATTTTGTAATTTTTGAGAAAAAAAGAATAGGCGTTTATGTCATCGAATTGAGTTTGTTTAACATCCATACCAAACATTTAACGAAAAATTGGGGTCGTTTTGAGATAATCTTGGTTGTAATTTGAAAATGAATATTGCCCCCATATTGCTCGAAATTTACGAACAATTTCAAAAAATCTACATGACCTTATTAAAAAAAATTATTTATGTGCAACAAACTTCATTTGAACAAAAATCTTTTATCTTTAATTTTGTAGTTTTAGGAAGACGCTGAAAGAAGGTCAAACTTTTGCAATTTTTGAAAATTGAGAGTACCTATACCACCTTTATAAGTGTAGTTTACTCTATTCTTACAAGATATTTAAAGAAAAATTTGGAGCCGGTTTTAAGAAAATTTTGCAAATGTCCGGGGTCTTTATGTAATGTACCCCCAAATTTTGAAGAATATTTTCCAAAATTTCAAAGCTTCAACTAGAGCCAGACGCACAGGGGTTTCTTCAATTTGGAAAAGATCGTGCGATAAAGTAAAAATAAATGATTTTATCGCGGATGGTGACGATGACCATCCCCCGCTCAATGATGAGATCCGGCGCCGGGTTTCCTTCAACCAGGTATCAGTGAGGCACCGCTGGTCTCCCGGCATGTATGGAGATGCACGTAAATGTTTGTGTAATAAATGGGTGAGAATACGAAAAGGAATGGGAAAAGAGAAAGAAGATCGCGGGCGGTGCGTGGCCCGTTTGCACGAGGGTACTGGTTTGGCATTAGCCTGAGGTTGGTCGGAGAAACCAAGAAAAATTTTCTATCAGAGCAGCCGGCCACTAGAATTCTCCTCCAAACAGCGACTGAATTCGACCTAGCTGACTAGCTTGGATCGAAAATCTTAACATTGTCGGGACTCGATCCCTAGAGTCTCCCGATCAGAGGCACTGCAGTGACATCAATTAACACCCTAAGCCAGTAATTTTTTGCGAGAGATAACTCCGTAGATATTTATAAATAAAAAAAATATTCTTAATCTAAGAAAGAAATGTTTTCTCGAAAATAAAGACAATGATCCATCCGTATAAAAGTTTTAATTCTTCGCAAAACATCTAAAAATGGATACTAACTAATAATGCAAATCGCTGTGTAAAGCGTTAAATTTGAGTTTCAATTGTAAATATATATGAAACCACATATGAAAATTTTATATCTATGGCTCAGAACGAGCGTTGATAGTGAAAGAAACTATGAAAATTCCTAAACAAAACAAACAAACTTCTTTTGGTCCAAAGTTTTGATACTTGTAGATCGAAATGAGCCGACCTGGATGGCCGAGGTGGCTAAGGCGAGTACCGACTCAGCGCTTCGATCCGAAGGGTCGTGGGTTCGAGTCCCGCATCGGGCATGATTGTTTGTCCCTTGACTTTGTATGTGTTGTCGCGGAGGGCCTCGCGTTCTGCTGACCCCAGATCAGAGGAGTCTGCAAGTGTGTTGGTGTCTAGTGTATGGTCGTATGCGTCCCGTCGGGACAGTAAAGGGTAACCGGCTGTCGGCTGGATAAACCGTAGAAAGAAGAAGAAGATCGAAATGATTGCTATAGAAAACACGTGTGCGCAATGTTGACGTTGCATCGGCCCACTGTGCTGCGTGCGGCGGGAAGTCTCTCCTGCCCTTGACTCGCTAAGCTCTCTCCGCTTTTCACTCGTCCCAGCGCACGATGACGGCAAGATGAAGATAGGGCGCCAAAGGAAGTACTCTCTTGTTAATACACTGTGCAATGTGGAATCGAAGAGAAATTACTGTAAGGACGTCAAACATTAATGAACTTTCCAGGATCAAAAAGTTAAGAAGACTAGTTACAATTGAATAAAGGAAACATAATCAGCTTTGGACGATGTTTGCCACAGCTGCATCAGCCTAGCTACGACCTTTCACCTAAGAAGGAATGAGAGATACGAAATAAGATAATTTGTAATTTAGTCGTATGTTTTGTTGGTCTCTAGCGAAAAAGAATTAATTATAAAGTTCATTTCATATTTTTGTAATCAATGGGATCTTGAATATACATATTGAGATATACCAAAATTTTCCTCTCTCTACATTTATATCTGCTAAAGATATTAGCGTCCGGCTTGCTGGGTCAATGGGTCACGATATATTATAATCCTTATTACCTCTATAATGGATTATAGGATCCGCCGACTATACAGCGCAGCTGGGAATCTGAAATAGAATGATTCTATTCCTAGTTCATTTCTGTTTGGATTGACTAAATGAAAAATCACTTTCTTTTCTAAAGAACAAAATTCAACAAAGTTTATTTCTACGCTTTTAGCAAACAATTTAGTGAATTTACAATTTTTTGGCCTTTGATCAAGATATCTTTCAATTTACAATTTATACAGCGGTTAACTTATCTTTTCTTCGTTGATGTCCTCAGACTTCTCAGTCGAAATATCTTGCGAGCTTGCCGTAGTCCAATGTCCCAAGAAATCCTCTTCTGACCCTATCAAGCTGGTCTCAAACTATCAAAATTATCAGTCCGATTACGTCCTATGACATAGTCCGAACTCGATTACCACTCCCGACAAAGTTCCAATTTATACATCAATATTGCTTCCACATCAAAATATCTGCAATATCATTCACTGTCCTTAAAATTTCACTGATAATCCAATTCTATCTCGATTGTACTCGTTCCCTCTCACGAACATACGATCAGTTCAGAAGCGCGTTTCAGAGCAGAATGAAATCTTCCTGCATGATTATATCATCCCTCGAAGACCGTATTAAACTACCTTCATTTTTCATACATTTGACCGTCCTTCTCTCACCCAGCCAATCCATACGTTTGTTATATTTTGGTGTAGCTGCCCTTTTTGTTCTTCGCCCAATCCCAAATTTTCTACTTTCGGCACCAAGCCATCTCTTAATGCATTTGAAAAACAAAACTATATTGTTTATTCACGGTCGTTGCTAAGCTCTAGCTCTCGTGATATTTCGTAATGCATGTTCCACCATATTGTCTACAAATAAATGTTGGTTTATTTTAATGTGACATATGGGTATGTCACAATATCAATTGCCGGTTCACATTCTGCTGTAGATCCCTAATCGACCACTTGTTCATCATTGGGCCTTCAAATTTCATCGACTCCCAGGATGTCAAAGTCGACGTCGATGCCCCTGCTCTATAGGGCGTGCTCCTTGCACCCTGGCCAGCGGGCTCGCCGGATCTCAGTCCCACCGAACACGAATGGGACGCAGTCGGCTTCCAGCCACACACGGCCACAAGCGCTGTCCAGCTGCGACATAATGTACAGCGGACATGGGATACTGTACCACAGGAAGCCATACAGCACCTGTACGATAGGTTACATGCCAGAATCGCTGCGTGTGACGCCGTGCAGAGCGTGACAGTTCTTTGGACCATCCAAAAATGTCCTGGTAGTCCCATGCCTTCCGTTTTGTAATCAATCCAACAGATCAGTATCTTTTCTCTGTTCCAACTTTCTTCTGTCTGTCCATTCGAACAAAGTATTCTTCAATGTATTGACGCGAGTGTATATTGTCAATTTTTTGTTTCTTAAATGCCACAATGTCACATAGAAGACTAACAACCTGTCATACTTGAAGTAAACCCAAAACGGACTGCATGCTCGATTCCGCAATATTTATCAAGCTTCGCACTGACTACAAGAGATCTTTGACAACTAAGCAAAATTATTCGACGAAAAAAAGCACCACCACCACCACCACCAACAACAACAACAACACAACAAACAATAGAATTTGTGAACAGATTTCACTGTAAGTTCATTGCCACATTTTTGTAAGTGTATTGAAACAAATTCGAAAATCTGACACAGCTATTGAAATGCGTTGAACATTTGTAAACGTTTAAGCAACTACTAGTAAGTATTACTGTAATAAATCTCACTAATCATTTAGACACATTCAATTTCAACCATCACTTTTCGGATTCAAACCACTTTTGAATGTTTCAAGTTTTGCAAACTGACATCCTACAAAAATTAAAATCTTTAAATTATTCATTGAAACAAATAAGCATAATTTACAAATCTGGACAACCAACATTTTAGTTGTTTTCTACTTATTGAAAATGATTAATAAAGAGCGACAATAAAATTAAAAAAATTCTTTTATTGAATAGTGCATGTGCAATTAAGCCACAGAAGAGCTGGCCTGTTGCAGTGTCAAAACCACTAAGATTATAGACATTCTCAAAAACGTGTATTGCGTATCCTACGTGATTTTTGTGCTGGTTATGCGGCTTAACGTGTTTTTTAACGACTTGATGTATCACACTGATTATAATTTCCGACTATTTTGAAGTGAAACATAACAATTATTTTAAAAGTTTATAATTTAAAAAATAATGTAACTTTCTTTGCGTGAAGATGAGTCAACCAATTGCATTGGGTTTGAAATTTCTTTTACCTAAGAACTTGTATAGAACAAATTCATTTTAAATTAAAACGGAAACAGCACCGGAGGTCTTACAAAGCTAGTTTACAGTACATTCTTTAATATTACAAACATGTATAAATCAGCCATTAGGCCTAATATGAGATTACGTACGTAAATCATAAATGCAGCGAGTGGAATGCGCGATGTAGGAATTAAACCCGTACTCTTGCAATGTGTCGCACCTGTGGCCAGAAATATTTAACTCGCAACACGTCGACAGAAGTCTGTGCCAGAGCTTTCATACAGCGGCGGCGAGAGCACCTATTACGCAAATGAAACAGCGGCCACGCAATGCAAGCGCATGGATTTCAAAGGTCTCTGCTAGCTGAGTGGCTGGGGAGGAGACCAGAGTTTGCTGTTGCAA
This sequence comes from Teleogryllus oceanicus, assembly GCA_964035755.1. NCBI lineage: Eukaryota > Metazoa > Arthropoda > Insecta > Orthoptera > Gryllidae > Teleogryllus > Teleogryllus oceanicus. Next base: position 21,303,994 of record CAXIVR010000009.1, on the reverse strand, counting down.
ACTCACCTGTAGATACAACATATTCTCATGACGACTAAAGCAACGCCTGTTGGTGGCAGATGCCCGTACTTTGCGTTAAACTGTCTCACAATTAATTCGAAGCTTTTCATCAGATGTTACAGTTTGTAGAGCCTCTTGATATTATGAAGTGTGCTCTGATTTATATTTCATAATTGTGAATCTGAAAGAAAAACTTTTAGAGAACTTGACAAGCAGTGTGAATGGAATTTGTTGCAAATAGACATCAGAAAGTACTTTTATGCATCTGTTTGTACTTAATCTACAAACTAGGTTAAGTTGAAAACAACCTGGAAGAAATCGTAATTGATTATTTATCA
>CAXIVR010000009.1:21280748-21303556 GCA_964035755.1 Teleogryllus oceanicus | reverse complement strand
TTTTATATATTATTTGTTTTTTTACAGTTCATAAAATACAGTGGGGAAAAACCCACACATCAAGAAATCTTTAAATTGAGAAGAAAAACAATAGACGCTGGCCAGCCCTTTTGGGGGCTGTCCATTAAAGAATTTATTTATATCATCGGGGGATCCAAGATGAAATAGCACATTACAACATACATAACAATATTTCTACATTCAGTTTAGTATGTATTGATTTCATTTATACATAATAATGGGGTGTTTTTTTTGCCTGAAAAATTTTTTCTCCCCTCTTCTAAATATTGTTTTGGGTAAAAATTGGGGCATTTCATTGTCAAAACTGCAAAAAACCTTTTTTTAGAATATTTATTAATTTGGAAAGCTAGAATGTCATCACATCCTGCAGTGGATATTACATATTTTCTATCCCCAAGAAGGAAAATTTTATTTGGATACTTGCAAACAAATTTAAAGTCATAGCGACCCCCTTTTGATGGTGCCCCCAATTCTTCATCATGACTTTGTTTTCCACTCTTTTTAAAACATTTAGTTAAGTATAAAATTCCTGCAATTAAAGTGCAGAAAAATTTTAAAATTTTTTTTTAGATGAAACTAATCTATAAGAGAAATGGTAGTGTTATATCTTGTTTGCAATTTAGTAAATAAATTTCCCGATAGAGAGTTAATGAGGGCAAATTCCCAAACATTATTTCGGGAAAGTTTTTTTTTTTCATTAGTTTAAAAATTTTAGGAAATTGATTTGATCCCAAAAAACCAAAAGGGCCAATTTTACAGAAAGAAAATGTTTCTATTATATGAATAGTTGGGAAACAATTTTTTTAATAAAATTGGGGAAGGGGGGAAAGTTTGAAATTCATAGTAGAGGGTAAAAAAAGGCAGAAATTACATTTATTTGTAAGAAAGATGTTTCCCAGAAAAATTTCCCAACGTCGTAAATGTTCCGTTTGATGTTAAAATAAGCTATGAAAAAATGTGTCATAATAGGAAAGGGAAAAAATGAAATAAAATTGTTCTAATTCATTCAGAATGTTTTGAAACCAAAAAATATAATTAAAAGGGGGGGTTTTTTGTTCTGAAAACAGAATTACATGGAAATCATTTTCCCTAGTAATAGTAATTTTATTGAGGCAGGGAAACGGGCCCTATTATAAAACTCAGGTCTGTTTTTAACTGCATACAGTGTTTCAATTGATTGTGAAACTAAAAATTCAAAGTTTACCAAAGCATTTTTTAATTAAAGGGGGAAGAGATAAATGTTAGAAATTATAAAATTTGGCCAAAAAGACTTTACTGTCTTTGCCTAAAAAAAAATTTTAGCATTTTTAAAAATTTGACTTTTTTGGGAGACCCAAAAATTTTTCCTTTCAGGCTACTTGTTATTTTGTTTTGGGTGTTTAGTTGTTGTTTAAAAACGTCCCATTTCTAAACACTCTAAAAAACATTTTCTGATTAAATTTCCCTCTTGCTCCACTGTAGCACCAGTTCACTAAGTCCCCAAAAAACCATCTTTTAATTCGGGTTTAGAACATTAGGGAAATTTTTTTAAAACCATCTCCCCATTTAGGATGATTTACCAATTTAATTGATTTAGTTGTATCCTTCTTTATGCACCATTTCAGAACATGGTGAGTCGTTGGGTCTGAAAACCCCGTAATTTTTGTTTTTGTTCATTTTAATTTGTTGGAAAATATTTATTTACATTGAGGGAAAGGGAGATTAAAATTTAAACCATTAAAGCCAGTCCCCCTTTGGGGATTTGCTGTTTTTCAATGATATTATGACTTTATTGTTTGCATCCATTCCCGGCAGTATTTTTTCCCTGTTGTACCAGGCAGTATTCTTCCAAGTAGATTTTGTATCTGATTTGGGGGACTTTTCAATGAGAGTTTAGAGAAGAACCCGGGGTCATTAGAAGTTCTGCGGTAATAATGGGCTTTTTGGGAAACCCCTTTTGCAAGATCAAAAAGAAAGGAATTGGGATTCATCCCGGGCTACAAGTGAACTCTTTTTCGTGATTTAAAAAAAAACAAGATGAGGGAAAGGGATAAGAGATTTCAAAAATTAAAAAATGCTTAAAAAACCAAAAATGCATTAGAAGTATTTCAGATGAGGGAAAAGCTTGAAAATATCGTTAAGATAGTGTACATTGCTACACAAAAAGAACAATCCAATTTTGCTTTCAGCAGTGATCGTTTTTGAAAATTCATAGGTATTCTTTTTTTTTCTGGATACCATTTCTTGCCTCAAAAGTTTTTGATTGTTGAAATGAAGCCCTGGGCCCAGTTATACAGAAATGAATGAAAGAAACCGCTATATCGAATTAAAGATACAGGCCTTAAAATAACATGCTGAAAACCTGCATGTAGAATCTGGAAAATTTTAAAATCGTTTTTTTTTATAGATTTAATAAAACTGCATAAATTTTGGGCAGATTTTCGAGAAAGTGAGCATTGATAAGCAAAGGGTGAGATATTATGGGCATTATTATTTAAAGCTTTTTACGGAAAAAACTTGGGTTTTTTTAAAAATGGATGATTCGGGCAAATACAGGCTTCTGTTATCAGCGGGAGGTGAAAACAAAAAAGGGGAAACGGGATTTTGGGGGGTTTAAATATGGATTAGGGTGATGTAATAATGAAAACGATTTCAAAGTTGAAAACCGGGTGATCATAATTTTATTTTGAAAATTTGACTAGCTTTTCTTTGTTGAAAGACTTCACAAAAAGAAAAAGGCATGCATGCAACAATTTCCCTTTTGATGCGAGAATAAAAAAATTTCCCAAAAAACAATAGACCTTAGACAATCACATCTTTTGACCCATATTTCCCCCTGGGGTTCAGGGGGGCAGGAAACCTACAATCCTGGTCATATTTAAAAAGTTTATTGTTGGTTTCTCACTGATGGCCCCAAGTTGATAACTATACAGATTTTGCTAAAGTGTTTGACTGGGGTTTACAATCTTAATCCATAAAAATGGGTTTGGGTGATCTGCCCTTTCCCTGAACAATTCTGATCTGTAAAAGAGTTGCATGCAGTATGTTTTTGAATGATACCCCCGGATTCCTCCCGTGTACCATCTGTAGCCCCTCAGGATTTAAATTGGTTTTTTATTTTTAAATTTGTTTATCAGTGATCTTTTACTTTAAAACACTTTTTTTTTGTTGATGCTAAGATTTATCATTTGATAATTGATGCCATCATGTTGCAAATTGTTTTACAAGCTGGGGAAAATTGGTCCCTTCTGAATTAATTGCACCATGGAAGTCCTATGTCCTATACTATGCTTCACCAGAAAGTGGGATGTTGTTTCGAATAGATAATAGGAGAAATCCCTGTGGTTGATAACATCAGGACCTTGAAGTTATCTTCGACAGAAAACTCAATTTAAAGGCCACATTAATGGTATTTTTACGGCTCTGACTTATTTTTACCTCTGAAACTCATCACAATTTGGATCCTCCACACAATAAAATTTTTTCTTGCTGAGATCCATTTTTTAGATCCTGTCTGTTTTGGTCTTCCGTCACTGAGAAGGCCGAAATCATCTTGAAGGTGCAACACGGTAGTTGCAATTGGGTTTTTCGGGAGGGATGACCCCGTGGTTTTTAAACCCCACGCTGATTACTCCCTTTGGTACCATTCATCTTGGGATAATAGAACAATTGGTGACCTTTTTTTTGATTGAAAATTTTTGGGTCATGTAATTCAATTTTTCTTTTAATATCAGTTTTTTGGGTCCTCGATGTCTTAACCCCCTTTTTTTTTTTGTAAAACCTGTGTAAACTGACTATCAAATGAATGATCCCTTTCTACCATACCCCTCACCAAATATTGAAATAAATTTATTTTCAACATTATTACCGTTTTGTATGTGCTACCCAAGAATTGTTTAAAAAAACCACCTGATTTTAATTATTGTTCCTAAATTTATATTTGAGACTTCTTTAAAAAAATGTGTATCATGAACTCGATATTGTAATTACATGTTTAAAAATATCCTAAAAAATTAAAAAAATAAACTAGGTCTGAAACCCAAATTGACAATCTTTTGTTTTTTTTTTTGTAAGAAAAAGATTGATTTGAAAGAACTGTATGTGATGGATTAGCCCGAAGTTGACATTTATTTTACCTGAAATAAGCAGATAAAATGGCAAAAATTTTTTAATAAAATAGGCATTGGATTTATTCTAGTTTAAGTAAATGAAAAAGGCATGAAAACAATAAAACTTTTAAAAGGAATTGTAAATAAAAAAAAAAATTAATGAAACTAAAATTTTACATTATGTAAAGAAAATTTGGGCATCTTGATTCCTATTAAAATAGGCTTAAAAAAGCATAAAAAAGGGAAAAAACAATTCCTATGAGGACAGCTTAATAAAATTTTAATATTTTTAGAGTTCTTTATGGTAAATTTCTTTCAATGCAGTTTGTGAATACCAGCATTAAAATGCCCTTTTTTCTTGTGAAATCAAAAAATATATTTACAAGATTGTATAGCGTTTTTTGCTTCAAAATTGTCACCCCTCAGTAACTCAAGGAGGGGGAAGGGGCACTGCTGACCAGCCCTTTTCAAATGCCAAATATCTTTTCCCTGGTTCCTTTACACCAGAGATATTCCACTGCCCCGGTGCAATATTTGTTTCCATAACTCAGACGGTGAGCATCTGTCTGGATGAAATTTTTGGGTTTGGATTTCTGTTTTAAAATATGTGCAAACTGAAACCAAAATTTTCAGTATGATTATGTGGTGCATTTGAATCCATGTATTAGCCATTGTTCCTGAAGAAAAACCCCCAAGTGTTGTTGGCCAAGTATATATTTTACTTCCATTTCATTTATTTTTGCCCCATGCCAATGGTACTGATTTTACTAATAAATAAAAATTATTGGCAACCCCTTTATTGTTTTTTTTTTTATTGTTTTTTCAGTTGAATTGTTTTTGTTAAAGGGTTAAAAATCAGAAGGGGATACCTTTTTTTATCTAATTTTAATTATTATTTCTTTGGGGGCAACAGAACATGTAATAAAATTTTATGAACATGGAGAAAAAAATTGTTGTTTACCCAGATATCCAAAGTGGGAACAAAGCAAAGGATGTTCAAAAATGTAGTTGAAAAAAGAAAGGGGTTTTTTGTAGATGGTTTTTAATGGAAAGGAGCAATAAGGTGAATATGTTCATTTAAAAAAGATTTTAGGAACCGGACAACCATCTGCACCACCAATTTTAATCTTCCCAATCAAATGGAAGAAATATGAAAAGAATGGATAGGATCACCCTCACCCCTCTTCTATTTGCGCACCTTTTTTTCCCACCCATTTGAATTCCCCAAAAAACGTTTCTCGCCACTCGCCTAACGTCATGGTGAGGCTGGGCCCCCCGATTCACTGCGAACCTTCAGTCTACCCTCAGCAAAATTCATTTTTACAAGAAAACATTTCGGGATAAGTTCACTACCCTGAAAACATCAGTGCGGTGACAAAATGAATCACTGCATGACTCAGTTCCGTCTTTACCTGATTTTAAAAGAAATCAATTTTTTAAATTATAATCACCTTTTTTTTCCAAGTCATTTGTATAAGTAAAAGATAAATTTGTTATGTATTTTGGGTATGTTTTGAGTTTTTGAATAAAAAGAATTGTTGTTTGTTGTGGTTTTCACATTATTTTTTTCTTGGGTTTTTTCTTTCCATGTCCTCCTTTTTCCCTTTTTTCTTTCTTCTTTTTTTTCCCCTTTTCTCCTTTTTCTTCCTTTCCCCTTTTTTCCCTTTTCTTCCTTTTTTCTCCCCTTTTCTTCTCCCTTTTTCTTCCCCCCTTTTCTTCCCTTTTCTTCCCCTTTTCCCCCCTTTTTTTTTCCCTTTTTTCTTCTTTTTTTTCTCCTTTTCCCCTTTTCCCCTTTTTTTTTCTCCTTTTTTTTTCCCCCTTTTTCTTTTTCCCTTTTTTCTCCTCCCTTTTTCTCCCCTTTTCCCCTTTCCTTTCCCCTTTCCCTTTTTCCCCTTTCCCTTTTTCCCCTTTCCCCTTTTTCCTCCCCCCCTTTCTCCTTCTTTCCCCTTCCTTTTCCTTCCTTTCTTTCTCCTTTTCTATTCCCTTTTTCCCTTTTTTCCCTCTTTTTTTTTCTCATTTTGCTTCTTTTTCCCCCATGCTTGACAGACAGATCATGAAGAAAAATAATTAAACAGTATGAGATGTGTTTTCTAGTTTATTAACTAATCCAGAGTTTTTTACAAAAAAATTTTTAATAAATGGAATATTTTATAAAGTTTAACTTTGAGACTGGTGAATAAGCTGATAACTCTTTAAACATAATTTTGGAGAGCAAAAGCAAAGTTTAAATGAAAAATGAGAAAAGATATTCAAACAAAACTATTTTGGTGTAGGTTTTTTTTGAATATCATTATTCCTTATTTAACATTAGTTTAAAGTTTTTTCCCCCTGAAAAATTAAATTTTTTTTTTGATTTATCATTCACGGGGGTAGAAGATATAGAAACAGTACATGATAGTTATGTTTACACATGCTTGTATAACTTTTCTTCCTTTCTAAACATTCTGAAAAAAAATGCTGGTGGTCATGTTTCCCAAGTAACTCTGATACCACTGTACTGATGTAACTAAAAAGCAGTTTAAAACTATTTGTATGTGGAACGAAATCTCTTTCCAAGGTCAATATTGAAAAAGGAAAGAAAAAAATAAATTTTGCAGCCAGAGTCTGTGCAGGGTTAAAAAACCTTTGCTTATACTTCTAATAATACAAGTGTTTTTGTTGTGTTTAAAATTTTTAGGTATTTATCTGATGAAGAATCGCATTGTTGGTGTTTTGGCTGCTGAATTCAAAGGGAAGCATACGAAGATAAAACGGGTTTAGATGGCCTGATTGCTGCTCAAGAAACATATTCTGTTTTGTGGGAAAAACAGAATTTGGACTCCCCTGACAGGGGGAAAAGGGAAAGCTTCAAAACTTGTTGATATTTTAAAGGTCTAAATATTTTATTAATGAGAGAGATAAGTTATTTTTTTTTAAAAAATATTTTTTCTTGACCCTTAATTTTAATGAACAGATGTTCTTCATTTATTTTTTATTTATTTTTTCATGTCTTGTTTTAATCTGTTTTTCATTTATTAATATCTTTAATATTGTTTCTTTTTTTTAGTATGTAATATTTATTATGTAATACATTTACTTGTACCCAGGATTTTTGGGGTTATGGAAAATAAAGTAAATGATTAGGGGATTTTATTTTAAGGATGTTACAATATTTGCCGGGTCTGCATGCAAGACCGGTTTTTTCCAAATATCACCTTCTTAGGGGTTTCTTATTTTTAGATTAACCCCAGTACAGTAGAATAGATTTAATATTAATTTCTAAAAAATTCTGACAATGCCGTTTTAATTAATAAAATTTATTTTTAACGCATTAGCTTGATGCACCCTGCATTTTTTTTAAAAAATTTTTGGTTTTTTGTTTTTCCCTCCATAAATTTGGGGAACGTCCCAAATTATCCGATCTGTCATGTAATGACCCAACAGTAGTCTCAAAACCATCAACAGCTGAAACTTTTATTAAACAACTGTAATTTTTACAATTAGTTTTTAGGGAAATTTTTAAAGGGAAAAAGATGTCTAGAAGAAAAATTTCTGAAATATGATAAAACATTGCTGTTGGTTTTTTGGGAAAAAGCATTAAGTCTCCTGCACCAATTTAATTGATTAAAATGGGGAATTTCATTGGAAAAAATTTAAATAAAAATGATTTGATGACTTGATAACTAATGAAAATATATTTTAGTTTATTAGAACTTTTGTAGTCAAATTTTTAAATTTATTCAATTTTTTTTTAAATTTTGAAAATTTTTTAATGTTTTGTAAAAAATAAAAAAAAAATTTAAATTTTTTAATTGGGGAAAAACGATAAATTTTACTTGTTAGATTCTGTGAGAGGGATAGTTAAACCGGGAAATGCAGTTCGGGCATTGTTTAGACCGGTTTACAGTTTTTTTGTTTTATTTTCCCGGCAAAAAAAAAATGTTAAATGTAATTGTTTAAGGGAAAACTTAAATATTTTTTTGGGTTTTTAATTTTAATTTTTTTGAATTTTTAAATTTTTCTAAAAAAACGTGTTATACATCATTACAAAATCCCTTTTATGTTTTTTTTTTTTTTTTTCTTTTTTTATCTGTATGTCAAAATGGCAGCATTTATTTTATTATTTGAATAAACATCGAAGGGTCGATTGCCAAAAATGCGGGAAAAAGTTTATTTTAATGTTGATGCATTGAAACTTTGTTTTCAATTTTTTATGTTGAAAATGTAGTTTTGTTCACAGTAAAGGTGATTGTTTTTGTAGGTTAACAAGCATTTCTAAAAAAAAAGGCTTTTTTTAAAAAATTTCCCTTCATCTCTGAAAGAGCACAGGGATAATTTTCTTTTTGAAAGAGTTGATTAAGAAATAAAAAAATTAGATGGTAGAAAAAGGATACGGGAAAGTTTCATTTTTTCTCTAAAAGTAAAAGAAATATAAAAAAATTGACTTTCCCAAAAAAAAGAAAATTTAAAAAAATATTCAAATGTAAATTTGATTAATTTTTTTAAAACTTTTCCCCACCAAACTAGGTCAAATTTTTAAAGCATTGGGTTTAAAAAATTTTTGAAAAACTGATCAAATGTGCACCCAAAATTTAAACCCCCGGAAAAAAGGGATTCCTGTGTCCTTTTTTAGACAGAAAGATACAAAAGTGAGCCCATCTGTAGCTTTTTTGCATATGTGGCAATGAAATTAAAAGGAGAATCAGGGTTTTTTAAATTTTCCAGTTTTAAATTTTTCAATTGAAAGGTTTTCTTGTGAACAATAGAAGTATTTGAAATTAAATGAAATTCTCATTCCATAAAATATCTTTTTTTAAAATTTGGGAAATTTTTACATAAAAAAATTATTGATTTTAAAAAAAGAAAAATGTTAGAAAAAGTTCTCAACTAAATTTCAGATCTAACATCTTTTTTTTTCAAACATTCAGTTTGACCATTTCTGATAAAAAGGGAGATTGCTTTTTCGGCCCGAAATGGAAAAAGAAACAAGTTACATGAAGCCCCCAAACATGGTGTATTAAAAATGAGTTTTTTGATTGAAATTTTTTTACGGTTGATGAAGTTTTACTAGCCCTTCTTGTTCCTTATAATTTGGTTAAACCAATTAAAGTTCTTTAAAATATATTTAAAGTTTTTTATTTGTAATTATTCCCCAAATTTTAGATTTTTTAAATGTGATGTAAACTGTAGTTTTAATTACAAAATTTTTTTCTAAAACTGATGGTACCACTTTTGTGTTATATTTTTTAAAATAAAAAACCCTTTTTACCTTTTCCTTTATTCTGTTGTTGATTCTTGATGTTGTTTTTAAAATTCTGTAGGGTTTTTTTTCCCCCATTAAATTAGTTTCTGATGACTGGTTATAAAAGAGGACCCCAAAATTTGTGGTTGGGGAAATCGGGAATTTGTGTCTAATCAAAATTACCACAAATCACAAGCTTATCCACAAATGCACTATCAAGATATTCTTTTAAGAAGGGGATACATAATTTTTGACAATTTTAATAATCTTTTTTCCCCAAAAAAAACATATCGACATTTTCCCCAAATTTGGGTTTGAAACATTTATCAACAATCTTATATTGGGGTGATATCTTTGGAAACTTGGTTCTTTAAATCCAAAAAAATTGGTCCTGATCTTTTAAACCAATCGTTTTGTTACAGATTTGCCCAAGCTACCCATTTTTTTTTGATCAATCTCAGATGTGGGGCTTTTCCCCGATGTTTAAGAAGAGCAAGATTAGCCTTTTTCAAAAAAAGATGATAAACTATGAAAACTACCACCCTATTTCCATCTTAAGCTCTATCTCTGCTGTTTCCAAAACTAGTGTATTAATCAATCTTCTTTTTCACTTTCCCCCGGGATGGATTCAGGAGAGCAGGTTAATTGTAACAACTTGGTCATATTTAAAAAGGTTTTTGATCCGCCGCTGGTGCAATGTATATGGATTTTGCAAGGTGTTTGCTGGGGGATTATGTGCCCCTTTAAACCATAAACTACTAAGGTGGTTTAATAATTGCCCTTTCATGGTTAGCATATCAACCGGATGTTCCTCTGAAACCCCTTGCTCGACGTACCATCTGGGTCCCCCAGGGGTCTCATTTCCTTTTTATCAAGTCTCCTAAGCTTGAAACACCCTTTTTCTGATGGTGATATTTATAGTTCATTTGATACTGTTGCTCCCCTCAACTTAACGGATTTATACCCTTAAAAATTTCTTTGAATAACATATTGACACGGCAAGTCCCATACTAGTAGCTTCTCCAAAAATGTTCAGTGTTAGTTTTTATAGAGTTAATAGGAGGATTTTTGGGGTGATATCAGAGACCTTGAAGTTTCTTAAGTAAAATCAATTTTCGATACATTAATAGTATTGTTAAAAGCTTTCATTCTTCAATTTTTTTCCTCAAATACAAAATTTCGATCACTCTAAATCAAACTTCTTTAATTCGATTGAATTCCGGGTGTGCCTGTCTGATTTGGTTCCCCTTTTCTGGGAAGCAGATGAACTTTGGGTTCTAACTATGCAAAGGAAGGCAGGACTAACATACAGTGAGGGGGTTTATATTGGGAAAATTTTAGATTCTCTTAAAGTTCTTGTTTATTTAATGACAAAAGATTTAATATACAGACTTTATCATTAAAAAAATTCAAATTACAATGAAACAAGAGATTATATAAGCAGACTCTTTTTAAAAAAAAATCAAAAAAAATTCAGATTAAAAGTCTCAGGGGGGGCCCAAAGAGTCAAAATTGACCCAATTTTTTTTTATTTTTCATTTCTTAGTTTAGAGGAAATTGTTATGTTTAAAATATTTAACAGAGATTTTTATTGAAACCCCAAATTTTGGTGTCCCTGATAGAAATGTCTGTCTGGCCCCACACAAGGGAAAAATTTTCCCAGAATTTTCTCCAGAATGGGGATTCTGTGATTATTTTCCCCAAGGCTGTCAAATTTTAAATGGGGGTAAAATTTTTTTTTACAAATCCTCTGTTTCAAAATTTCGAAGTGCCTCTAAAGGTTTTGGTGAAAAAAAAATCTTTCAAATTTGGTTTGTTTATTTGGGGTGATTTAGACCCTGTGGCGTCCACTCATGGGTTTAGGGGTTTTGGGTAAACTTTTTTTCCAATTATCTCCATGTAGGTATTTGCACGTTTCTATCCCTTTTCTTCAATTTATAAGAAGGTAAAAAATAATTGCTTGTTTTAAACTTTAAATTCTTGGAAAATCTGGAAATTTAATCTAACTTAACACCAATTTTTGAATTTTTTAAATGTTTATTTAATCAAAAAACCAAAAGGGGGAAAATTCATTTATCGGAAAAAGTATTTCTTTCCTTTTTTTGTTCAGTAACATAATTTTGATAGTCTTAGTATTGGGATTTTTAGTTTTCATGGTCCTGCAGGGAGTGCAGCATTAAAGCAGACCAAGAATTTTTGGGCCCCCTAATTTTTTTAAACCCTATTTTCATATTTTTTAAATATGCAAAAATATTTCATATTACAATTTTTTAAAATTTGGGAAAATTTATAATTTATTTTCATGTTCATTCTGGGTTTCATGATCAAAATTCCTAGGGGACCCCATAGATCACAGTTTCTGAACTAAGAAAACATTTGAAAAAGGGGGATTAAGGAAGTGATTCCCTGAACGGGAGAAAACTGCAATAACCAAAAAATTTTTTGTGAACTTAATAGAAAAAAAAGGGCAAGGTATAATAAATTTGTCCTTGAAAAAAGGAGAAGCAAATAATTTTTTCCCATTGTTTTAAAAAAAACCTTTTTAAATAATTATTTTTATTCCTGGGAAAAAATTTTCAGTAATTTAAATTTTAAAAAATAAAATTAAATTTTAAAACTTTTGATTTTGATATTTTTAAAAAAATATAAATATTATTTTAAAATATTTTTAGGATTTGATATCTTTTTAAGATCAATTTTCTTTAGTTAAGGTGTTAAAATAAATTAATTAAAATTGGGAAAACTTTTAAATCTAGGTAGTGTGTAAAATTTAATTGAATTATCATTGATGAAACTTCAAGTGGGGAGTGTATTTAATTTGCAATGTTCTGTACAGTATTTTTCATGTACCCGTGAGTTATATAAAAAAATATGTAGTTTTGGGACCTGCAAAAAACAATGCTGGTTTGCCATCTATACTTTTCCCTTTAGCCCTGAAACCCTAGCCCCTACTATTGTACTAAAAAATTTTAATTTGAATAAATGTAAGTTTTTTAAAAAGTTGAGACTACTTTTTTGGGTGTGATGTGACAAATGTATGGAAATTGTTTTGAGTAAAATATAAAGAAATCTTGCTGGGATTGCCAGTTGCCCTTTCCAGATTTGTGTAGATTAGAGTTCTGCCTTGTTGGTTGTGTAATCATAACAGGGTGGGAAAATTCCCTTTTCAAAAGGGCGTTTAGCATTTCTTTTTACTTTTAAAATCCCACTTTTCAAAATCCCTGACATGAGCACCTGACAATTGAAGCCCATCCCTAAAACAGTTTTTGGGCAAGTGTTTCATTATTTCCCAAAAAAACGTAAAAAAATGAAAGCATGAATTAATTTTTTAGATACGTATATTTTTTCCCCTGAGTAGATAGTCCATTTTCCCCGCTGAATTTAAACGAGTTGTGATTGTCGAACCTGCAACGAAATCTCCCCCGGAATTACGCTTCGGACATTGCATTGGCTAATTTTGGGGAAAACGGCGAAGCCAGCGGTTTTGTTGAGCGCGGGGGGCCCAAACTGCGCAGTTGGCTCGCCTTCGCCGGCCGCCTAGTCTCCTGCCCCTTTTTGGGCCAGTTACTACGTTTCTGCCGGCATGTTGGAATGCTCTTGAGTCTGTTAGCATTTCACCAGGGAAAAAACTAACCTTTAATATTTTCATTGCCTGAGCACCCCTTTAAAATTTAAAGGGTGTGGAAGATAAAAGATAATAAATTTTACATCTTTTTGGGAAACCCGTAGAGTCGATTCTGGAAAATTCATAACGGGAAAAAAAAAACAAAAAAAATTTAAATTTTTTAGTTGTAAGTGCGAAATCGATTTTCTATAATGGATCTTGTGGGTTTTAAAATTGCGTAGTCAGCATATTTTGATAATCTCTTCAGAAAACGTAAAGTTTTTTGAAAAATCTATTTTTGACATATTGTTGAAATATTTTACATTTATTATTTTTTTGTTCCCGAATGCATTGGTATTTATTAGTTTTTTTTAAAGTAACCAGCCCCATGGTCCCAAAGTCGATTGGGGGCGAAGTGAGAGAAACGCAAAGCATTAAAATACGGGGCACTGACCAACAAGAGGTTTGTTGATTCCGATTGTGATTATGACAGCTCAGCTTCTTGTTAGGAATGAAAGGTTCCTGCAGTATTTTTTTTTAAAACAAGGGAAAATTTTTATCATATCGCATCTGTAATTTGTTAAATAGCATTCAGAAGATTGCATTACTTGTATTACGTATACTGCTGTTCGTAAACTTTTGGGGGATTACTTTCACACGGCCCCAAGAAACTGAGGGGTAACTTTTGACCGTCCTTTTGCAAATAGCATTTAAAATACCTAGAAATGTTATAGGGTTTTTACTGCCGAAACCAAAGTTAAAAGTCGAGGCGGAGCGGAACCGAGATATTTAATCGAGAAAATCACTAATATTTCGTGGTGTGTTCACATTTTTTCGGGCACCTTAAAATCTCACGAATTATGCGAAAATTTGCGACATTACTGCGATAGTAAACATGGAATTTGTTGCTGCGGCACGTTGTACGATATTGTGAGATGTTGCTTCGATATATCTATAAAACAATATTCGTATACCGTGGTTCGAGGAAGATGGGTGCAAATTTTCTCCTGAACCCAAGATACCTAAATAAACGACGTTCGGTTGGGAAAATTGGCGCGATGTTTTCCCGTGGGGGCACCATCCATCCTCAGTAAATATGATTACAGGAGTAGAGTTTCTTTGGGGAAATGTGAGGAAAATGAGGGTTTAAATTTTCCTAATAAACATTTTTCTAATTTTACTAAACAGTATTACAATTAAGAATAATAATTTAAACAATGTGGATTACTAATGAATTGTTTGAATCTGATTTTTTTGTACACCCATGTTTTTAAAAAAACATTTGACCGGGGTGAATCAAAGTTCAGTTCAAAAAGGGTGTTAAATTGTTTAAAATACAGGTAGGTGCGGCGCAACCGCAGGTTTGCATGATAACAGTGGTTAAAGACGCGGGACCACAAATTATATTTACCATTCACCTGAGTTACAAAAAACCAAAGGGGGGAAAAAGGGCAAACATGACGTTATCTATTCTCCTGAGGGATGGGAATTTAAAGACCATCCTATATTTTTTAAAAAAAAATAATAAAAAAAGGGGAAATTTCCCGCATGGGAATTTTGGGGGGGATTATGATTTTATTACTTTTTTAAAAAAAACTAGTGGGTCTATAACATATTTTCTCGCATTATTTTAAATTTACAATTTTGAAAATTCTGAAAATTCAATTAAAATAAGATCCGCCATTGTTTTGCGTCCTTGTTTTATCCGTTGAAAAAGAAAAAAAACTATGGTTATAGAACGGCAAGGCTTTTAAAAGTTTTTCAAAACGTGACAAATTATTAGCAAAATGGTATTTAATAGAAAATCTCTTTATTGTAAAAAAACTTTTGAATAAAGTATAAACTTGAAGAAGATAGAAACTTTTTAATACTTTTTAGTACCTTTTGCTTGAATTAAACATTAATTCGTCTGTGCATCCCTTGAAAAAGTTTTTATAATGAGACAATTTTGTCATCTTCATTGCAAAAGGTTTAAATATTCCACGAAACTTAAGCCTTACTGTTTTTGGGTCCACAAAAGGGCAAAAAAGATTATTAAAAAAGGTGAAATTAAAATTTTCCCCAGAAGGGGTTGATTTTTGGGATGGAATGTTCCAAATACCAAGCCGTCCCAAAAGGGCACTTTTGGCGACTAGAGGGGTTCTTTTTTTTCTGAATGCTTGTCTCCAGACTGCTGCCCAACTCTTTAAAAAAATCGAAATATAAAAATTTTAAATTCAAAATTTTTCCATACAACTCAGATCTTGCTCTTCCGGGATGCACTTGGATCTATAACGATGCTTTAGGGCTGTTTGACAAAAATGACATGAAAAAAGGGGTTTGATGGTTGAAAGCCCAATTAAAAAAAATTTTTTTTTAAAATAAAAAAGGGGGAAGACTGGGTTGATTCATTATTACGAGGCGGTGTGAACTGATTGGGTCATTGTCCCAAATGTGCGAGTTTTTTTCCGGGAAACCCACAGAGGCGGGTTTTCGTTACTAGCTGGAAAGCAAGGTCGAATTCAGCTGCTGTTTGGGGGTAAATTATTGCCTTTTATCGATGGTTACCCCGATAATTCTGGGAGAATATTCTAACAAAGAACCAGGGCGATTCGATTTTGGCTTCGAAAAACGCAGAGCATGCATTTTTTCTTTCTTCCTTGTATTATCGTCATCCCTATTTCCCCACGCACACACACTTTCGGGATTTCACTATGTCGGGGTTTAAAACCGGGGGCTTAGGGCCTTTCTGGGGGGGTGCCCGATGATGGGGAAAAACCTCGGGGGCCCCAAACCAACGGCACCGGTGCGGATCTCGTCATCCAGCGGGGAAAATTACCGCCACCTCCCCAGGTAAAAACAGGAACTACATTGAAGGGGCACCGGGGGGTAGCTCAGTGGATCACTGATGTCACTGCAGCGCCTTATCGGTGGTCCTAGGTTCGAGTCCCGACGCGGCAGGGTTTTCGACACTAGCGTTTCAGCTGGGGAATCCAGTCGCTGCCTGGGAAGAATTCCCGCGACCGGGTGCCGGATCGGTAGTTTTCCGTGTTGCCCCATCAACACCAGACGAATGCCGGAGCAATCTCCCAAAAGGGCGAACTGCGCCAAAACTTTTTCCTCTTCCCTTTTCCCAACCTCCCCCTTACACGAACTTAATAACAGCCCACTACCCAAAAATTCCGAAGACCGGTCGGGGGTTTAGATTGTTCCGGCTGGGCGATGCCTTGCTGGTGGGGGGGTCCAAAACCCCCCTACCCACGGGTCGGCCCGAATTTGCCATCCAGCGAGGAAGATCATGCCCATCTCCCGAGGAAAACATGCACTTGGGACTAATGACCAAACTGTTGACGCACCTGGAACACTAACCCAAACAACTGGGGACTAAACTTTAAGTTAACGCGCCCGGAAACACTAATCAACAATTTATTGGGGGAAAGGGGGGTTTTTCCCCCCCTGATAGGAACCGGGGGAGTTTCACATCGACTTGCGGGTTTCCCCCTTCGAAACACCACCAGTGGGGAAAACCCCCCACCGGAAAAAATCTAAAATCCCAAATGGTCTTCCCACGGGGGGTCTATGGGGGGGCTAAAGTAAGTAAGGGGTGAGGATAGGGCGGGAAAGGAAGGAAGGTTTGAGGGGGTTCGAGAAGTTTCTTAGGCTGCCCGGGATTCGCCTGGTAGTGGCCGGGAAACCATGGAAAGCATTCTTCCCCCAATTTATTAACAAATTGATTTCTTCGTGTTTTAGAAATAACTTATAGCTTTTAAAATTTTCAAAAAGAAAATATATTTTTTATTTCTTTTTAATTAAAATGAGTCGGGCTTGGACGTTTTTTGGATGCCCCCGCCTTGAGGGGCGGGGGAGGGGCGCTAGAGATTGTTTGGGGGCGGGAAAAACTCGGATCGTCACCTCGGTACAATACAATAACAGAGGCGCACGAGTCATCCGGGGCGGGGGTCCCCCGGTTTTATACGCAAGCGGTGGGGGTAGCGCCAGCAGGCGCGGTCGCTGCCGTCGCCCCCTCGCCGGGGGTCGCGCACCTGCGCCAAAACGCCGCGTCGCGCCGCGCCGCCCGCTCAACCTCGGCGGGGGCGCGCCGGGGCGTGTTGCCGGACGGGGCGCGCGCCAGGCCCTCTCCCCCGAAAGGTCAGTCCGCGCCGCGGGCCCCGCCCCGCCCCGCCCCTCGCCCTCCCCCCCCCCCAGCCCCCCGCCCCCCTCCCCCCGCCCCCCCCTCGCCTCCCGGCCTCGGCCCCCGGCCCCCCGGCCCTCGCCCCCCCTGCCCCCGCCCCCCCGCCCCTCGCCCCCCCGCCCTCGGGGCCCCCCCCCCCCTCCCTCCCCCTCCCCCCCCCTCGCCCCGTCGCCCCCTCGCCCCCTCGCCCCGTCGCCGCCCCCCCCGCCCCCCCCCCACACCCCGCCCCCGCCCCCCCCCGCACCACACCCCCCCCGCCCTCTCTCCCCCCCCCCCCGCCACCTCCTCCCGTCACGTCTCTGGGCCCCGACGCGACGCGACGGTCGCGTGCCCACGCAAGAGGGGAACTGGGGAAGTGCGACCACTTTTCGAACGCAGGTAAATAAGATGTCGCTTTGTCAAAAAACGTCGAAAGCGGTCGGGTAAAACTGAGGACAAACGTGACGTCAATTATTTCATTTTTTAATAATTCAGCAATATCAACAGCATTCTCACAATTTCTTTAATAAAACCAAAGGTTTTTATCATTAGGACGGTTTTTCTTTGTAGCCTATTATGGTTATTAAAAGATACTGAAGAATAATCAATTCATTTAAATCAAACTTTGAAATGAAAAAACAAACATGTTTTTTAAATTTATTTGAGTTTTGGGAATTAACTTCTTCCCTCCCTTTCTTTCCGTTTCTTTTATAAAAATTCCTTTCCACATGTCATTCGTACTGATTTCTTTTTTCAATCTTTTTTGTGGGCCCCTTGTCATTTAGAAGGGGTCATTTATAATCTAATAATTTTCTAATTCTGTTCTCTTACATACTACTAAATCACCATGTATCTTTCTTCAAACAATGTTGACTGTTGTGTACTTTAGTGCAAAAGTTACATTTTCAGTTAGTATAAAATTCGGTCACTGTCTTTTCTCACTGTCAATTTGCCAACATTTTAAATTTTAACAAAGTTTATTTTTAATTACGATGTTATTGACGTGAACAATACTATCAGTTAGTTAGGAGTTAACAAGGAGGGTACAGGAAGAACCGTGAGACTGTTGACCCATAATTTATTGAAAATAATTTTACGAGATAGCTTTGCATTTGATATACTAGTGTGAATGAGGGTGAAACGAGTATTCATGTGAACGGGGTCAAGATTATCAAAGTTTTCGATAAATTTCATCTACTCGAGCTTTCATTACCCTCTAAAAGTAGAAGTTTTTTTAATTCGCAACACGCACTATCGGCAATTGGTTACGCAAGGAATCGAAATTACGCATTGAAATTCTCGAGGTACTGTAGTTTCGTCATTAGCAAACGGACGGCGCCCTTCTATTTCTCTTGCTCTTTCCACGTGGAGAAATATATACTTTTGTCGTTAAGGATATTCAAAGAATCGGATGCAAAACAAACATTATTTTAGGTTTTGGTACGAATTTTAATATTTCTACATACACATACTCCTAGTATTGCGGTTACCATTATATATTCGCTCATGATTTTGATTGAGATATGAAATGAATGATTCTGATTGAGATGTTAACAGTGTATCATTGAATATTAATAATTCATGACGATCTGTAAGTGTAATAATAAGAAATTTTGGAAAGCATGATAATAGATTTGCATGGTTATCATTGAATGAGTCGAATGCAAAATCTGTGTTGAAATTACCTTCCATTCAGACGTATGGGAATACACATTCACCCATTAGTGCTACTTTCAGCGTAACAGAAAATGTTTTCTTTATAAAAACAAACTCTGGTCATAAATCATACACTCTCCTTTAAATTGAATGTTATTGTTTGCTATGTGAACATTGGATCATAATATTCTCTCACTAATACTTATGCCAACTTTCAACAGTTCACCATTGCTTCGTGACGTGTATGCAGAGTGAGAAGAAATATTGTAATTCCAATAATCAGAAAAAATGCTATCATAATTAGAGTACTTTATATGACATCGAGATATTGTTCGTTATTGGATTCATATGTTGCTCGAAAATGAAACCATAGAATGTTATAATTTAGTCGATGAATGAACAAATATTATTTACTCATCAAAACATACTACATGTATATACAGGTCCGAAAGAAACAGTTTCTCTTCTAACAATCCTGAAATATTTAGGCATTACTTTAAAGTGAAGAGACCAAACTACTGGTACTTTTTAATGTAAAGGAAAAAGTGTGTGTAGTTTGCACATTCGTTGAGCTTTCATCCAGTTTCAGTTGGAAGGCTTGCCGAAGCCCTCTGTTCCAGGCGGCCTTGTTCTCGAAGTCGGTCTCAAGTCGATTGCGGATGACCACAACAGCCGGCGCTTGACACACCGCGCGTTCCCTTTTGATAAGGGCGACTGATCATTACATTACAATCACGTGGTGAGATTGCCCGATACAACAGGGTCAGTAAGGGTTGTATTTAAATTACGTAGTGTGAATGAGGAGAGAGAAGTCGTATCAACATTAAAGCTGCGCGAAATTAAGTATTCTGCTTCTCCTTTTTCTTTCGGTCTTAATGATAAGAGTGAGGGAGAATTGAGAGGAATGGATCAGGGAGGTCTGTTTCCCGTTCTTTAAGAGTCTTCCCTAGCATACTATTGATCAGAAGAAAAAACCAAAACAGTCTAGAAAAGCAGCCACCTCTTGATATCTCCTCCACCTAATTACCTGATGTCAAAAATCTGCCTGAGTTGAAACTCAATCCTAAGATCTTCTGGTCTAGAAATTGACATTTTCTGTTTTTTTCTTTGTTTAAACACAGGCCAATAGCCAAAGTTGAGCCAATAGTTGAAAGTTTGGCACTTAATATCGAATATAAACAATTATAACCATTCTTTGAGATGAATGAACAGCAAAGGACGTTCATTTCAAACGCCCCACGCCTGAGATTATTTTTCCCTCAAAAACCGCCGACTGCATTACTGAGAGAAAAAAAAATTGTACTAAGAATATTCGCTTGAATTACCTCAAAGATGGCCATGAAAGCGCACAACCTCCCCGAATGGCACACACTGGTTGAATCGGGCCAAAAACCTGGCCCTAATGGCAACATTAAAAGTCCGCGTTCGGAATTCTGACTTAGCAAATCTCGTTCGGAAGACATTGGAGCAGCTTCAGCTCCAGAAAGTTACTTCAATCGTTTTTGTCTTACTCACGGTCTCGTAAAGTTACTGTTGCTCGAAACACTCGAATTCATTGATTCTTGTCAACGATATTTATTAAATTAAAAAAAAGTGTTAAAATTTTTTGTGGATTCTTTTTGCATTTAGCAAAACTGTCAAATAATTTCATGTATAATACGGCTGAATTCTAACGTATACAGCGTAACAATGTCAGTCACGTATATTGTGGATTACATTTTTTGTCCTGCGTATTCCTGCCTCAATGAATTTTTTTATTTATCAAGTAGAATGCCCTTAAACAGAATAACTCACATTTAGCAGCACATATATGCTCCTTTTTGTTTTATAACCTCTTTACTGCAATGCAACATAGTTAGATTTAACACTAGATATCCCGGAATTGCCTTCTACGCCACAGGGAATTATTTTCTCTGTATATTTTTTTCCATTTATCCTTCTTATAATTCCTTTTAATAAGAAAATTACTGATATAAATTTATGGTATGATAACAAATTTAACCCGCGACCGCGAGAATTATTGTTTCCATTTTTCAACACACATCATTATTTTTATGAGTCAATTAGCCATTACAAAACAGCCATTTTGAATTTTGATTTTGAATTTTGAAATGTATTTTTAAATTATCGACCTCAAAAACCCATTGATACCCATTTTTACGCAAATTCACTCGCATTTGCCATTATGACCAGGTTTTAGGCTCGATTGAACCATTGTGTGGCGGAAACGACCGCGCCAGCAAACTCTCCCACTGACGTCATTCGAAGAAATTGTTGCCTTTCCACTAAGACGCTGCGGGCGTACATTGAAAATCAGCGGCCAAGGCATCTTTTCGTGTCGGATCGCCTCGCCCGTGAAAACCGAAGAAATCTCGAGTAGCGACTGCACTGAAACAGTGAATTGTTTATGTAAGCTCGGTGTCTCAAATTCGACGGTCCATGGTGGTATATTGATCATATTTTGACGCGCCGCAGCAGAGCGAAAAATGCGTTGCTTCATACACGCATGAATAATGGAATAAAACAAGAAAGGTTCGTCCAGGCACAGGTAACACGTGTGTGTGTATATATATATATATATATATATATATATATATATATATATATATATAGGTAACACGGATATCAATATTTAATGTTAAAAGCAGATTCAAACGCCAAGGTGTGCTGACAATTTCATATCTGCCTTTTCAAAATTCTCTCTTTGACAAAAACTCAGGAAGACGTTTTTTATAGATCTTCTGCCCAACCTGCCCAGCTCTCTCATAGCTAGCGAATCGGGCGCAATAACATTCTTCGCGTGTGGAGTCGCTCAACTGCGCCAGAGCTTCCCTCGCCTTTGGTCGCGCTCTGCGCCGACAAGCCCCGCGCGCGTGCCCCAGACGCGCTCCGCCGCCCGCCGCCCGCCGCCCGCGGGGCTCATTGCCGACGGTGGAGCGTTTGCCGCACTGGCTGTGTAGAATTCTAGCGGCCGGTTATTCTTGGCGGTAGTTTGTCTGGTTTCTGTAATCAGTACCAGGCGAATGCCGGAGCAGTACCCTATGAAACGGGCCACGGACCGACTGTCATCTTTCCTTCCCCTCCTTGCCCTCTAATCCATTACGACAACACACACTCACTCATTCACTCTCTCACTCACTCACTCACTCACTCTCTCACTCTCTCACTCTCTCACTCGCTCACTCACTCACTCGCTCACTCTCTCACCCTCTCACTCTCTCACTCACTCACTCACTCACTCACTCTCTCACTCACTCTCTCTCACTCTCTCACTCACTCACTCACTCACTCACTCACTCTCTCACTCACTCTCACCACACACACACACACACACACACACACACACACACACACACACACACCTACATTCACAAGGTTACCACGCTTGTCAGGAGCTTGCAGCTTGTCCCGGCTGGGGCGGTGTCCCGCTGGGTGAGACACCTGGAGCAATTATTATTCACAAATACAACTTGTTTCGCCGAAAACTCGCCGTCTTTTGATCCAACAATACATAACTTTCTCTACACTACGCTTGTAGTATGTGAGAAAATAAAAATAATAAACATAAATAAGAATTGTAAAGTTGGAAGTTCAGTAATTCGGAAGAAGACGTATGTTAGGAGTTAAGAGTTTTTCATGAACCATACCATTGAAATATTTTCATTTCTGTCTTTAAGAGAAGATATCAGTGTAGAAAAGTTGGAACTTTGGTGTTGTTAGTAACAATTTGTTGTGGAGAACGATACTTCCCTGCTAAGAAAATACCAACAAAAATGTTAAAAGACTGACCAATTTTAAAGCTATCTCCTATCAAGCAAAATGCTAATATACTCGTAAGTCGGAAAAATGAATACCATTCCCAGTGCTTACTTCAATCAAAATATATGCAATATTCATGCATTATTTGGTGTTCTTAAAATTTCTTCAAAAATAAGTCGTCCGTTTTTTTATCGCCCGAAATAACTTAGAAATTGAATTTTCAACAATATGTTAACGATCCGCTAAACCATCAATGGTGATAAATGTTAAAGGCTAGGAATGTCTTATTTGTGATTGAATCAGATTCGT